>JXSR01S014258.1:0-10712 GCA_000969725.1 Ophiothrix spiculata | reverse complement strand
TGGTTAAAGTTCTCACATGATATAATATTTAAATGTGGCTTTTGCATAGTGTATTTTCGACTCAGTTTTGTATTATAGTTGCAGGGGTGGAATTTCTTGGAGGATTAGGAACATCCATTTGGATACTCTTAAGTCTATGTGAAGATTTCCTTTCTAACCATGTTTCATGTCAGCCTTATACATTGAGAACATTGTAAGGTGACTAGTGTTACAACATTGTATTAATGTAGACATCTTTCTTTTTGTCTTTATTTGCATGACAGGTAAAGTATTAAAGCCATTGTAAAGTCAAGACAGTGCTGTAAAGATCCGATAAAGACAAAGCCTTATGTAGAAAGTTAAAGTAGAGATTTAACTCTTAAACCATATTTGGGGGTCTAACTTTGTCGAACTTTGAGTCTACCTTTGTCAAACTTTGTGAACGAAGATTGAGAGAAGTTTAATGTGATGATTAAAAAGGATCAAGATGTGTTAAAATTCATGTGTCAGACTAGTTTCTAAAACAATTCATGACAGTCTAAGAGAGAGATTGTAAGAGTCTGTGGATCCTGATTTATTCAGTTAAAACAAAATATTTTTGAAATTTGAAACTAGAAACACTGTTTTCACAACATTTTTTATGCCGGCGTAAAAAATTGAAGTTGGTAAAGAATTGCAATTTTCTCCAATATTCCTCAAAATGATGGAAAACTACTGGTAGGTTATAAATGTAAACATGTTCTATTGATTCATGTAAAAAAATATGTAGGTAAAAATTAGTGGGAAGAATCTAGGCCAGTCCCTTTAAAAAGCTGGTATTCTGATTTCACACCAGGGCAATATCATGGTTTTGTCAAAAAATATGCCCGCCCATGATCATGATGTCATACATGAAACAGGGCCCAAAATAACCTAAGGCAATAAGGCAATTTGCCGTGGGTGCCCCTACCATTTTGCCTTGGTGCCCTAAAGAATTGAATACAGCTTTAACATGTAATGCCTTGGTGCCCTTTTCAATTGGCTAAAATTGCCTGCCCGCCCTGAAACCTTATTTTGAGCCCTGTGAAATATACCTAATATTTTTCATCATCAAATGGAGTGTCAACCAATTAAACGACTAGATGTCTTCCTATGGTACCGTTATATAATATTCTTGTCATTGCCTTGTGAAAATACAAAATGTAGGTGTGCTCCTTCAAATTTGCGCCCTTCAAAATCCTTAACCCTAACCCTGGCACTTCAAAGAGCATAGAATACTACACCACACAGTAAAACAGGCAAGCTACTCATTACTAGCCCATACAGCAAAACACACACAGTTTGTGTGTGAGTAATGCATGAACTTGAAACTGCAAGTTCATGCATTACTCACACACAAACTGTGTGAGTAATACTTGAAACTGCAAGGAGTGTGCTTGTAACACTACACCATGTAGTTCAGTATACAATGCTGTATGCTTAGAAATTTGATTGTATGGTCATTGTATTGCTCAGTAAGGTTAGGGTTAAACCAACATATTACCTTTCCTCTTCTGGTTTTGTTCCTACTGCCCAGATCATATATCAGATGTGAGTCACCATGAATCTCTATGCAACAGTGCTGTTTGGATAAGGCCTGAAAATAAAACAAAAACGGATTTTGAGCTGTGCGATTATTCCTGCAAACTCTTGAAGGAGTTCAGAAAAATACACAATCTCTAGAGTAGTTATGTTTAGATAGACTACAAATAAGACAACTGCTTTTAAGTGGGTTTTGATTATTTCAATAAACGTTTTTGAAGGATTTGGTCATAAAAACAGATAGATCTCTTAAAGCAGAGATATTAAAATACTCTTAAGGACTAAAAATCAGACAACTGATTTTGTCCTGGGCAGTGATTATTACTCCAGTGAACCTCTTGAAGGAGTTTGTCTCTAAAGCAGATGTTTACACATAAACTTGAGGTGTATAATTTTCAGCACCCCTACATCTGGTTAATTCTACACAATTAGATACAAAACGTACGTCTACAAGGCACCTGAAAATCTAAAGAAGTGCTATCTGCAGCATAACAGGTCTTTTCAAAAATCAAGGCCTGTTTAGGGGTGCACCTTTAGATTTCCAGGGAGAGCATTGAGTTTTTTGGGGAAAATTCCCCCTCCATAGGCAGAAGAACAAAAATTCCCCTCTGAACATGGAATAAGGCAAAAAATCAGTAATTTCTAGGAAAAATATCTTTCCTAAATGCTTCCAACTTCCTGCTTTCCTTGGAAATCAAATGGTGCACCCCTTAGATACTCATAAGGACTAAAAAAGGCACAACTAATTTTAAGCTGGGTTTTGATAATTGCAGTAAACTTCTTGTTCGGTTTAAGCCAACACTAATGGATCTCTAAAGCAGAGATGTTTAAAGATTAAAAAAATCACTGTGGATCTCTATCAATGCTGGAAGTGCGAACGAAATAGTTTTTTTCACAAAGAGTAAATATTTTAGCAAAATATCTAGCAGGATACAGATTTCTTTAACATCATTTCACACCAAGATGCACCAAATTCATATCAGAATGTATGGATTATATGGCTTGGAATTACAAGAACATTGTGACCAAGGGACTCCTACTACCAATAAACCGCGTGTGAACTCTTTCACTTACACAATGTTCACTTCTGGATATGATATGTTAGGCAGTAGACATTGAATATAATGTTCTGTGTTTGTAAGGCCAAAAAAATATCTTGAGTTACACTCAACAACCCTAGTCAAAAGGAAAAAATAGTGAACAGAAAGTTGGATGTTTTTTGAGAAAAATGGTGGAAAATGCACCAAAATTTGGCATTTCGAGTGCTTTAAAAATGTCAAAAGAAATAGTTTTCTGACCAACCAACTCAACTGTATCAGAAATTCCACTTAGGGTGTGTTCCCAATGCTAATGTAGGGTTAGACCCTAGATCCTGACCCAGCATCGAGTCCACATTAATTTGTGTTCCCACTGGGCCGATAATCCTAGGTCAGACCCACTATTGACTGAATGGTAGGTTGAGTCCACATACCCGGATGTTCCACTGACGATCTTACTCGCTAGCAATGATGCACCATGATCGGTATACAGAATCAATCGCTTACGATTTTTAATCAAAACATTGGGCATACTCTTATTGTATTATTTTCATTTTGGAATATATTTTAGCTGCTGTATTTTAACGATGGGAAAAAATAGTAGGCTACATCATACAAGCTCTTCCACTCAATATTTGACACTATATTTGTGTTGTTTTATTTTATTCATACGGACAAACAAACACCTGTTCTGCAGAAATCATCGGCACATATCAAGCGTGTCTTCTGCTGCGTGATCCGGGCTGAACGTGTAGGCAGGTCGCAGTATTATCATTATAATTATATGTAGCTTTAATGCGACCCAAAAGTAATATAAGAACTATCATTGCTTCTGTAAAGAGAATAATAATTCTAAATGAATTCAGATCATGTCTTCCTTTCCTTGAGAAGAGCATAGGCTACCCACATTTTTTCATAACATGTTTTACATGTATACCGCGCCGTATACGCCTTTCACAATGTTTATGTCTTTAACCCTACATTAAATGTTTGTGTAGCGTTCCCACTGTGCTTTTGATACGTTGACCCTACATCGAGACTACCTAATTTTGGTAGTCTCAACCCCACATCGAGTCCACATTGTTAACCTAGGATCGAGTCCACATATAACATGTTCCCACTGTGTTTAATGTGGATTCAGATGTAGGGTCATGGACTCGATGTAGGATCAAAGGCTGCAGTGGGAACATGCTCTTAGGGCAACACAACAATTTTTTTTGCCTAATGTGCCTAATTTTTTGCCGCCTGTCCCTTTCCACACATATTTGTATTTATACATTACCTTCAATGGAATATGGACCTTGTTGGATTCATGTCGTCCAATAAAATTTTCACCTAAAACAAAAATGAGGAAATAACAGAATGAGAATTTCAGAATATGATAAAAGATGCATAGTAAGAGCTGTGTGAGATCGGTGATGTTGTATGGAAGCGAGACGTGGTGTCTGGGTGAAAATGAGATGGGAATTTTGAGGAGGGCAGAGAGAGCGATGATGAGATCGATGTGTGGTGTGAAGTTGAGGGATGGAAGAAGACTGATGACTTGATGCAGATGTTGGGTGTGGATGAAGCAGTGGACAGTTTGGCAAAGGCGAATAGTGTGCGTTGGTATGGGCATGTGCTGAGGAAGGATGAAGGGCATGTTCTTAGAAGGGCTCTTGAGTTCGTGGTGGATGGTTTGAGGAAGAGAGGGCGACCGAGGAAGACTTGGAGGATGCAGGTGGAGGAAGAGATTTAAAAGGGTTGGGTTAGGGAGGGAGGACGTGTTGAATCGGGTGAGGTGGTGGGAGTGAGGGCAGTTGCCGCGAATGTGAGGTGAATCCGGACACCCCATGATGCGGATAATACCAGATTTTAAATCTTAGCTTACTATATACTAGTACGGTAAATTGACAAATACGAAGTAAGCAAGTTTGATGTACCGGTATTCTCTTGATAATTCTCAAATCCCAGAAATGGAATTTAGGAGTATGGAATCTGAAAAGTCAAAGAATGAAATATTCATGGACTTAAAAAAGCCACTTTTTCAAGAAATCACACAAAATGAAACAGTTTTACAAGATCCATCAAATTACAAGTAGTTACAAAATTGGATACCAATATATAAAGTTGATACGCATTTCTAGTGTGCTACTGAAAGGTCAAATTATTTCATAAAGGCCATGAACGTTGCCAAATTTGACTGCTGTGTAAATCCTATGGGATGGCGGCCATCTTGGATTGTTGCTCATGGAGGTGAGTTATTGTACCTCTGGCAATTTACGGCTCCGCGTGCCAAACTCCGAGAGACTTCGAAACAGATTAGTGGGAAAATAGGCTTACTCTGATCAGAGCAAGTCACAATTATACAACAGTCTGCAATATACGCTACTTGAAACGTACACACGGCTAGCGCGGGAAACAAAATGCACACGCTGTATATGTGTCAAATGAAGATTGCCGCAATCTGTCTGGATATAGGGCGAAACTCCGAATATATCTGGAGGTACAATAACTCTGCTCCAAGAGCGACACAAGATATCGAAGAGTCCGGATTCCCCTATAAATTTTCTTTGGTTTACCAGTCTTACCTTCTCTCAAATCAAAAATTGTTTCTGGAAATCCTTTGCATGCCAAAACCTTCAACTGCGCAATCTGGAAAAAAGGTGTTAAAATCCAATTCATAATTCTACTAAAATTTTGCATTTAAGTGTACAGTTGGTTGTCAAATGGCAAATTTCATAGGTGTTTTCATCTTGACCAAAATTGACATAAAAATGGTCTTTATCATAGCATCACCCCAAGTTGACCTGACCCATTCAGATTGAGAACACACCTTGGCTATTTATTCATAGTGCAAGTTTGAATCATGGGTGTCACCTTGAAATGACCTTGGATGACCTCAACTCAATGTTCTATAAATTCTAAACAATTTCAAGATCTGACCCTCTATCATCCAAATTGAACGCATCACACCTTAGCCCCATTCCTAGGTTGGAAGTTAAGAAAAAAATTTGACTTAGACCAAACACTTTGACCTGTTTCTTCAAGGGTTTTGCCCAGACATGGGAACTGACATACAGAACAGTTTTCCAAACACTTGATCATAGCTTCTCAGATCACAATGACCTTACATTGGGCAGATTCCTTGTCATCTCTACAAGATAGTACACCTAAACAAAAAAAATGTCTTTCATTTTTGGTACAAAGGTAGGTACTAATAAGAAAAGAAAATCCTGCAATTTTGAGGTCATAACTCCGTTTCGTTTTCGAGTTACAACATTTTGAAATTTCTTAAGGTAACTAATATGACCTTAATCTTAAACATATGTGAAGCACAAATAGGTACACGTGTAACTTCTGGTGTGGAATTTCAGGGGGTCAATTTGGGGTCAAAATGGAATATTTGAAACTTCAAATTTTAAATACTTCCAAATATGATATGCAGCAAATATAATATATAGGCTATGTGGATTAAGTGGATCCAAAACTTTTGATAATATTATTTTTTTTAGATCTTAAGTTATGACCCCCAAACTTTTGAGCCATTATATCTTTTTAATGGAACATCCTATATGGCTTTGCTGATTGTATATTTGGAATCTACACCAAAAAGTAGTCTAGAATACCAATTTTGTAAGGTATATAGTTTTGAAAATATGCCCACTTGAAAATCAAAGAAGTGCTCACGACGCATAATATTATTTCGAGCCCCACACAAATTTCAAAATGTCGTAACTCAAAAACGACGCAGAGTTACGACCTCAACATCGCAGGACTTTCTTTTCTCATTAGTTCTTACCTTTGTACCAAAAATGAAAGAAATCTATTTTGGGGTGTACTACCTTGAGATGACATCAGACATGGATTAGACCTCTGGCTAGAATCAAATCCCTCATTGCCATATATTCCAACTTGCCTCAATCCACCCTATCAAATATCAATACCTACCACTTTAGATCTTAAGGTTGGTCCGACTTGGTCATCTTCTTCCTCCTTGTTCTCCTCCTCAAACCATTCATCCATGGCCCGAGTGGCATCTATCAAAATCCATACTGGTCCTGGTATGGTCCACCTTGCCCTAATCCACCATATCATTACATTACTTAGGCCTACCACTTTATCCGATGGTTGGTCTTCTTCCTCCTCCTCTTCAAACTCCTCATCCATAGCCTGTGTGGCATCTATATCATAATCCATGTTGATGCTGGTATGGTCCACCTTCCCCTAATCCACCCTATCATTACTTGCCACTTTATCCGATGGTTGGTCTTCTTCCTCCTCCTTTTCAAACTCCTCATCCATAGCCTGTGTGGCATCTATATCATAATCCATGTTGATGCTGGTATGGTCCACCTTGCCCTAATCCACCCTATCATTACTTACCACTTTATACGATGGTTGGTCTTCTTCCTCCTCCTCTTCAAACTCCTCATCCATGGCCTGGGTGGCATCTATATCATAATCCATATTGATATGGGTATGGTCCACCTTGCCCTAATCCACCCTATCATTACATTACTTAGGCCTACCACTTTATCCGATGGTTGGTCTTCTTCCTCCTCCTTTTCAAACTCCTCATCCATAGCCTGTGTGGCATCCATATCACAATCCATGTTGATGCTGGTATGGTCCACCTTGCCCTAATCCACCCTATCATTACTTACCACTTTATCCGATGGTTGGTCTTCTTCCTCCTCCTTTTCAAACTCTTCATCCATGGCCTGGGTGGCATCTATATCATAATCCATATTGATATGGGTATGGTCCACCTTGCCCTAATCCACCCTATCATTACTTACCACTTTATCCGATGGTTGGTCTTCTTCCTCCTCCTCTTCAAACTCCTTATCCATGGCCTGTGTGGCATCTATATCATAATCCATATTGATATGGGTATGGTCCACCTAGATCTTAGCCAGATCCCTCGACCAATCATCCCAGTCACCATTTCCCCACTCACTCATTTCCCCTCTATTTCTACTGTCCAACCAAAGTATTCTAGCCATACCCTAGAATACTTTGATCCAACTACACATTTATAAAGACACACCATTGCACTCTCTCTATCTAATACTAGTATATTCAATTGACCAAATCAATCCAGTGGCTCCCCCCTCTATGTCTACTATCCAACACACATTTTGCCCCTTTCTCTGTCTAATATATTCCAGCCCAGAGGAGTTTCACACATAAACAGTGGGAGGAAATAATATAAACTGGAATAGCTGGTCATTAGGCCATTACAGTTATTAGGCTATACCGTGATACACCAATTGCTAGCTAGCTGGTCGTGATAAAAATATACATCGCTCTGGACCAGAGCTATGGTCCACCTTGCCCTAATCCACCCTATCATTACTTACCACTTTATCCGATGGTTGGTCTTCTTCCTCCTCCTCTTCAAACTCCTCATCCATGGCCTGTGTGGCATCTATATCATAATCCATGATATGGCTCTGCTGAAAACATTTTAAAAATGTTGTATTGTGATTAGTAATGCAAGCTCGAAGGCACAAAAAATGTTACTATACACATTTCATAGTGGGCAGTAGGGTCAGACCCCCACCCTTTTTATTTTACCCCCACCCTTTTTACAAAGGCACCCTTAATACTTAAAATTCCAGACTCCCACCCTTTCAGCAATTAATATGTTTATATCAGGGATGGTTATGGCTTTTTGTAATTTTGCCTGAATTTGCCTGAAAATGTGAATTTCCCAATACTTTTGTACAGTGAAGATCCAAGCATTTTGCCTGAATTCAGGCAAAAACCTGAAGATAATCATGCCTGTTATATCCACTTTTGGTATCATGGTGATGTTATAGACGGACACCCAAAAGCATAGAAAACATACTGAAATATAACCTCGCTTATTTTCAGCCTGAGAGTATTCCTATTTATCTTACATCCAGTTTGGGTGTCATGGTCATGTTGTAGACTGACACCAAAAATCAATCCTGAAATATCACCTCACTTATTTTCAGCCTGAGGGTATTCCAATATCTTACATCCAATTCTGGTGTCATGGTAATTTTGCAGACTGACATCCAAAAGCAATCCTGAAACATCACCTCACTTATTTCAGTCTAAGGATATTCCAATGTTGTTGTTTTTTATATTGTTTTGTAAATATAGTTGCACAAATTGGGAGTCTGAAGAACCACCACCCTTTATAGTTTGCTTCCACCCTTTATATCAATCCACCCTTTTTAGTTGAAAAATATGAACCCCCACCCTTTAACAATTTTTTAAGATTTCAAACCCCCACCCATTAAAATGTGTGGACTGCCCACTATGATTTAGAGTGAAAATAATAGATATTGTATATTGGGCTGTATAATGGCGTTGTCAGCCATTGAGCTAAGATTGGGGGTACACTCAATTTTCTGCTAAAATGCACATGTCAAAAAATACCCCTTAGTCCTGGCACCTTGGGAAAAGTGTGTAGTAAAACTGCCATTTAAGCTTTTTAAGTTTTGACAAAAATATTTGAATTAAAAAATTTATCACCCAAAATCTTGACGAAAACAAAGTTGAGATTGCAAAATTCGGAAACCCACTGTTTCAGCATACAAGGTAAGTTTTGGCCCAAAATCACACATTTTGATTCTACATGTTAACAATTCATCACCTATCATGAGATACAAAAGACCCTCAAGAAGCATACTGATTATACAATTTGTGAATAACTTCAGCATTTTGGCTGAATTTGAGGTGTGGACTTAGTCCCAAGAAGGTCTGTATACACATGCTGTCATGCTGAAATGGCAGTTTTACTACAGCATTTACCGTGACTTGACACTAAGTCAAGTCATGGTAAAGCTATAGTAAAACTAATAACTTAACCGAGTTAGTTTCGCTAGTATGAAAAAAAACTGGGTTGCTAATCAACAAAACTATTTTTGTTTCAAATAAACTTTGGACATGAAAATTCAGAACCTTGCGTACCAGGATTGCCTGTGCATTTACGCAAACACACAACGCTTTACAGACGCGTGCAATGTCGCAAAACTGTGAATTAATGATTGAATGCGGTGTTGCATAGTCATAGATTCCGATGGAAATGCTTACAGTAGCAACTTGACTAATCAATTTGGTCTGCCTGAATAGTTTATCTCAGAGTTGTTGTAACTCGTTTGCGGGGTTTTTCTTTCCGACGCTTGTTGTTAAGGCCTTCTGCGTACTGATGCAGTTATTTACGCACGTATTTGCAGAGCGGGATTTGTTGATTTTGCTTGTTTACGCTCACGCTGTTGGCTATACACACCTGTGCGTACCAATACTACAGCTAGGGCTTCCATATTAGGTACGCACTAAAGCCTATAGAACCCACTGCATACATAAGACGAGTCGAAAATTTATGTCGGCTGCAACTCTGATCGTCTTGCATTTTCACCCCAATTTTACATCCCCAGTCCTGCCGGCAGGTCCCTGCTATGCCTAGACCTTATAAGTGGAATGAAATATTTGAAATGGGGAGACTAAAACAGAATTTTGTTTAAAACAAAAGGTTACTGACCTTGAACTTGAATGCACTTTCTTGTCCCTCTCCACGCTGATCGCGAAAGCAATTTATCAGAATTTAGTGTTTCTAGAAGTTAGTAGAACATCGTTCCCTCAAATAGCATGTGATTGGCTGATATTTTTATTTCTGTTTTAATTTACATCCAATCACCACCCACGATATATTAAGCCCTAATTTAGCCTATGAAAATGGGGTCATCTGGGGTCATTTTCCTTTGTCGTCTGCTCGTAGATAACAGGCGGAAACAGTACAGACACGTAGGTATAGCTGTTGGCACGCGCGTTATGAGTGGCGTACTTGACACGATTTGAAAGGAAAAACAACTTTGAGATAGTACTACACAGTGTTCGATTTACCACCTGTTCACCTGCACAAATCAGTGCAGGTGATTTTGAATTTGTGCAGGTAGTTTTTCATACCTACCTGCACATGTGCATGCAGCGTTCGAAATAACCGGGTGCACACATGCACTCGTGCATGTAGAAATTTTCGTGTGCATGTAAGTTTTCTATACTACATGCACACGGTGCATGTAACTTGTAAGCTTAAACCTGAAATATTACAACTCATTTCTCGTAATTTGTGTACATAAGTGATATTCAAAAATATAAAATTTAAAGTGAAAAGTT
>JXSR01S014257.1:39927-51594 GCA_000969725.1 Ophiothrix spiculata | reverse complement strand
TTTCTTGCAGTAAGTCTTACTTTCAACCAGGTTTGTAAAGTAGAAGGCTGAAATCAGCTTAGTTTTAATGCTATGGTACCTCAAAGATGGTACCTCGTTCAGGACACCAAAATAATCGGCCTTTATTCAGCAAAAACGACTAAGTCCTCAAAACTTTGATGAGCCATAACTCCAAAACGCAATTGAATAGAAAGTTTTGCTTTGGCCAGGTTCTTAGTTACCTTAAAAAGGACCTACAAACAAATTTTGAGCAAAATCCAAGAGGTATGGCAACATGGCTTGGTGATTCCAGGCGATTTAACTCCATATATAATTCAACCGCATAGCGCCACCCTTGACTTTAACACTATGTGTACCCTTCTCAGCGCTTATATCTCAAAATGTGTTTCTCGTTCGTGGCAGAACTTGTGGTGTAGTGGTTATCATGCTTGACCGGAACTCAAGCGACCCGGGTTCGATTCCCGGCGAGTTCACTTTTGAGATATTGTTTATTATTATTCCAAGTTTTAAGGCCTATGGCAGCTTGGATGTAAATATTTAATGTGGTTAGTGCATTCCCTAATTTAGCACTACTTCGACCATATCTCTTAAATAAGCTCCCGAAAATCGCGTCCAGAATATTCAAACAATCAAGCTTCTACGCAGTCTGTGCGTATGCGTAAGTCATGACGATCGTTATGACTGGTCAATTTTCCCCAGTGACAAGAGCTTGGCGTGACGATCGCGGTAACAACCAGTCACAGCCAATTGCGTGAATTGCAGTGGGTCGCGTACGGCGCAGAGTACTACTTGACAACACGCGTTAATGAGTAAAAACCTCGCAAAATGGGGAGCTTATTTCGAAGATTGACTGTAAATAGCTCTGCAATGTTTAATCACGTTTCTAATCAAATCAACCTACAGGTAGGGTGTTGAAATTGTTACCCTTGGTAGGATGTACTTGTATAACACTATTCCGTGCACAATATTTACCTACAATGAATGCAATTGGCACTCTTGTAATATTATTTTTCCATTCCATTGTTCTATTTCAGTATGAAGACAAGGAAGAGGTGGTACTGTGGATGAACACAGTGGGGCCATATCACAACAGACAAGAAACTTACAGCTATTTTTCATTGCCATTTTGCCGTGGCCAGAAAGAAACCATCAGCCATTACCATGAGACACTTGGGGAAGCTTTACAGGGTACTGAGCTTGAGTTCAGTGGTCTGGATATAGATTACAAAGGTAAGCTCACAAAATTGGAAGGAAGGCTCTTGAGCAAATATTCAAGGTATTGCAATGATTTTGCTGTCATTTCAAAGCTATACTGTGATCAACACTTAATAGGCGGGAATTATGAGGCTTTTCTTCCTCCGCAAGTAAACATAATCCCGCTTACACGCGCGCCGTCGACACTGATTCCTGCATTTGTGCTGTGTTCAGCTACGCACGCGCTTATCTGTATTAATTCACGATGTGAAGAGGCCCGCCTTTTTGGTGTTGATCAGAGTATAATACAATCTACAGTTGTGCGAAAGTTTGCTGAGGATATCTTTGACAGAAATAGATTCATGACCATTTAAAATTAACAAAACCAACGGTGGTGGAGGAAGTGGAATCCAAGAAAAATACCATTCTTGAAATTACCATATATATTTCAAACAAAATGTGTTATTATTTTTTAGCCTTGCAACATGCGTATCAAGGTGCATGCAATATTTGAAATACTTTTTCAGTCCAAAAAAATGTTAATATAGTTGATAGAATATTTAAATTCTTTGGTCAGTGATAAATCATAATTGAATTTATCAAACAAAACATGAAATTGCATTAGTTAAATGTTTATCATTTGACCTATTTTCAGTTGACATGGGGCAAACCAAGTACTGTGAAATCGAGCTAAACGATGAGAGCTATCGGGCGTTCCTTTATGCTGTCAAGAATCACTATTGGTACCAGATGTACATCGATGACCTGCCAATATGGGGTAAGTAACTGAGTCATTATTGCAATCATGCTAGAAGCAGATTTTGCAGCCTGTCAACAATAAATACCGCAGCTAATTTCTTCTCCATATGCAGAATTTTATTAAATCAAATCAATTTATTCCAAATAACATCTAGACATTATGAACATAAGAAAAACGAATACAAACTGTGTTACAAAACTTCCGCATGGTACTACCGTATGGCTCACGGCAAAGTACTAAATTTGTTAACTTTTAGATTTATTTCCAAGTTATATTTTGACTTTTTTGAGGTGTAGTAAAACAAATACAACATGGTTTATTTCGTAGAAGTATTGCAAAATACTGTCCCTCGCTTTTGGATGATCGAGACTTCCTCGGCTGCGCCTCGGGAGGAAATCTCGAACATCCAACACCTCGGGGACAGTATTTTGCGATTCTTCCCCTCAAACCATGTTGTATTTGTATACTCATTTACCCATGTTCTTTGATGATTAGGTATCGTTGGTGAAGTTGACGACTCCGGCCAGGACTACTACATCTGGACACACAAGAAGCTAGACATTGGTTTCAACAATAACCAGATTGTTGACGTCAACTTGACCAGCGAGGTCAAGGTCAAGATAGAGAAAGGCATCAAGATTCCATTCACGTATCAGGTCCAATGGAAGAAGTCCAGTGTAGTTTACAAGAAGAGGTTTGATAAGTACTTGGATCCAAATTTCTTCCAACATAGAGTAAGTCAATTGATGAGAATGAGAATAGGGTGGATTTGTGTTATTTGAAACATGTGGTTAACTGATATATCAAAGAAGCTAGACATTGGGTTCAACAATTACCAAATTGTTGACGTCAACTTGACCAGCGAGGTCAAGGTCAAGATAGAGAAAGGCATCAAGATCCCATTCAAGTATCAGGTCCAATGGAAGAAGTCCAGTGTAGTTTACAAGAAGAGGTTTGATAAGTACTTGGATCCAAATTTCTTCCAACATAGAGTAAGTCAATGAGAATGAGAATAGGGTGGATTTGGGTTATTTGAAACATGTGGTAAACTGATATATCGAAGATATGTTCCAAGTTGCCCCATTCTACTTGACTTGAAAATATCTCCAGTAGTATGTTATAGTAATTGCAGAAAGAACATTGAGAAAAAAAATCAAAAGAAAAAAATAAATACCATGGAATGCTGAACAGGTATGTTTCACACACCCCATCTCACTCCATTTGTTTCAAAAATCTGACCAATATTGTATCACAAAAGAGCTTTATATGGCCAAGGTTAAATCAATCTCTGAAAAAGTGCTCCAAATTAAAGCATTTATCATTAAATTGAACAAAATAAAGTAATTGAAGAGTCAATCTATTGCTTATATTAAATATTTTGATAATTGAAAATTATTTTTTTAAGTATTGAATTTTTCCTCCTGATCTACACAAAAATGTTTTCCAAAATAAAATCTTCTACATGCTGACCATATTTTTTTCACCATCTTATAGGAAACATATTCAGCAAGTGCAGCTTTGTTAGTGCTAAACATTTTTTCTATGGGGTTTTCTACCCTATTGCCAGATTTATCCATTACTTTTTTTAATGTAAATTACAGAAAAAACATCAATGCCTGGCTGAAAAAAGTTCTTACTACGACGATATACAACTATTTCTAACCAAAATTGCTTGAAATGTGTTTCTCCCTAGTATTTTAGGCCAAACAAGGAAATTGCCCAGGTTGATTAACCCTTTCCAGTCTGCAACCATATTTTAACAAATGAAAATCTTCTCTTCATTGTAAGTGCTGAAACTGTTTTAGATCCACAAAAAAGGGCCCGTGTAGTAAATAAGAGTGTAATTGAAGTGCCTGATATTTCGGGGTAAGGTTATTCATAAGCGTATGAGTAAGACTTTGTTAAAGTCAAAAATATGAGACCCTTTAGAACGTTCTTTTAAGATGTCTACCTAAATACTCTTTATACAGTCTTTTGCTAGTTGAGAGATTTTTTGTCAAGAGTTATTCCTTTTTTTCGGCGCCAAAACCAAAAATCCATTTGACATATGGCATATGACTGGAAAGGGTTGACCATAAGTGAACTCATTCTCTGAATGTAAAGTTCATATTACCAATATTGAACCCTCTTCCCCTCTCTACCCTCAATTGGTAAGATATACTTTTGATACTGCACATATGTGGCTGTCCAGCCTGTGAGTGTCCTCTTCTGAGCAACTTCAGTGAATACATACTATTCTCTTTTTAAATTTAGATCCATTCTTTTTTTTTTTTATTTAGATCCATTGGTTCTCGATCTTCAACTCCTTTATGATGGTTATTTTCCTGGTGGGTCTAGTCTCCATGATTCTGATGAGGACACTACGCAAAGATTATGCTCGCTACAGCAAAGACGATGACCTAGATGACATGGTTCGTAATCAATGCTTATTTGTTCCTAAAATGTGTGTATAATTTGTCTTGTTTGTTTGTTTGTGTAATATGTTTGTAGTGAAGCTTTTATGTGTTCCAATCATGTCCTTCCCCTGTAATAACTAAGCTGTCCCCGTTGGGATACAATTTTAAAAGTTGGCTGGATTTTTTAAACTTTGTAATTTTCTTGTTGTGCAACCAAAGACTTAGGTTCTGATCTAAGAGATATTTTTTAAAACAAAGATTTAAAATTAGTAAGTTAGCAACAAGCTCTGGTTAGCAACTAAAGTAAATCATTTTGGGACCAGTCAGAAGCAACATGACTACTGTAAAGCACTTTAATTTCACGGCATTAAAATTTAGCGAATTTGGAAACCCTCAGTTTTTGGGTGCATTTTAATTTCACTAATTTGAATCATCTTGCTATTCAATGCTATGTTAACAATTATTTTAGCGGCATTTTAATTTAGCGAATTGTGATACTAGCGAAATTCAGAGACGTTATTAACGTCTCTGGCGAAATTAGCGAAATTAAAATGCTAGTGAAATTTTCATGCTTTACAGTATTTAATTTTGTATAGGCCTCATTTGAATTCTTCTTTCCAAACACATGAAAATGTAGCATATGGTTATTTTAAAACTTTCCATTCATGACAGTTTAGCTAGCTAGGTTTCTTCTGCCTATCAAACGTATTCCATTCAGTATAAATTACGAAGCCCATTCATACTAACCAGAAGCCAACAAGCTAAAATGTTTCTAACTTTAGTGTTTCCGTACCATCCGTGTCTACTTGTGGCTTGCCAGTATGTCATGTGTATGACACTTAGGGACGCACCATTAGATTTCCAAGGGGGAGCAGGAAGTTGGGTCTGGGGTTGGAATTTTTTTTTTTTTGCGTCCCGTTCAGGGGCAATTTTTTTTTCTTGGAAATTATTGGTTTTCGTCCTATTCCATGTTCAGGGGTGAATTTTTTTTCCTTCTGTCTATGGAGGGGGAATTTTTCTTCTTCTAAAATCTTCCTGCTCCCCCCTGGAAATCTAATGGTGCACCCCTTATTTCATATCATTTATCTTGCTTTTGTTTGAAGCTTTTTCTTAAATTTACAACCCAAGTGTAGCGTTATGTTTGTGCACAATTGTACTTAGGCCTTCTTGTTTTTTATTCCAAAATAAAAAAGATAATTTTTTCCCTTTTTGTAATAAAAGGAGAAGCTAGAGTCACATATTCATAAAGTGCATTTCTCATGTTGGCCAACATCAAAGACGTGAGAATAAATTTACCCTTTGTAAAAGTTGTCTTGCTTTTTAGATCTGAACAGTATACCATGTGTGTAGAATGGGGCCCATTACTATTCATGCAACTCGCAGAGACAGTCGGTATGGACTCTGCACACAAAGTTGTTTGACCTAAGAGCAGATATCATGTGTATCCCATCATGCATTGCTTCCTATGGGGAATTTTGTACGGGAAGTTATGCAAGTAGTTAGTGATGAAACATACCCAAAATGCAAAATTGCAGCAGTACAATTTTGATTTATGGGCATTTTGTCACTAACTACTCACATAATTTCCTATACAAACAACCCATAGGAAGCAATGCATGATGGGATACATACGATATCTTCTTGTTTGACCTAGCTGTGTTGACAAGGTTTAGATTTCTGAAAACATGGAATTCTAGTATTGAGCATCAATGACAAAAGTTTAGGTATTTACAATGTCAACAACAGTGTTTAATCAGTATATGTGATATGCAAAGGAATTTAGTTTGTTGGCCAGAATTTTATACTCGGTTTATTTGTTAATGCTAAGATTTTGACTTCTATTTGAAGCTAATGCTAACATTTTGACTGGTGAATATTTACTCCAAAGTTCAAAAGCCTTTTTTCACCATTCTTGAGTGGGATGAATTACTGGTTAAGATATTTAAAAGTGCATTGGATGAAATTCAAAAGTTCTGGTCAACTTTAGTGTTTATGATGCTACAAGTTTAACTTAAGATGTAAGATATAACCTGTTGAAAACTTCCTATATTCAGTAAATACACCTGCAGAAAATGTTTTGCTTTTAAGTTGCAAATTGCCAAAATAATAATGAACAAGTCATTTTTGTTTGTTGATCCTTAAAAGATTATTTTACCCAGGAATTCAAGGGGTCAAGATGCCAAATGCTGCAAACAAAGATAGAACAGATAGGACACAAGATTAATTGCACTGTAAAAATTTGGCTAAGTTGAAATACGCATCTAATATTTTTTTGTCAAATTGTGCGTACGCAAGCAATAGCGCTTGACAAGCTCGATAGTTGCAATTTTCAGTCAAAGTGCCATTCCGTTCCAGAGTATCGCTGCAAATCAGTATTGCCAAAAAACTCAAAGCCTCAATCCTCTGCAAATTACAATTTTTACCCGCGGCAAACGCTTTCAAAGTAGCCCAATTTTTTGAGACGGTCAAAATGCATGAAATGTAACCAATTGTCAAATTTCGGGTGTTTTGAAGTGGATCTATAACAAAAACAACCTGATTGGGCATGAAAGCAATCAATATTATCCACTTACGAGCTCTTATGGGAGTTTCGGTAAATCGATATTGATTCTTCCTAGTTCTTAATCCAATTAGGGTAGAATTAATCCAATTGATGCTCATATTGCTTTTCAACGCGTGAAAGGTTCAAAATCCCCCTGAATAAACAAAATATTGCCAAATAAATCTGTTGCGGGCAGATGGTGGCAAAAGTAGCCCAATTTTAGGTCACCCGCCCAAGACAATTTTACCCGTGGCAAGCAAATTCAAAGTAGCCCAATTAGGCGGGTAAACCGCGGCGTTTGCAACCTTGCTGCAAATATGGATTAAAGGGCAAAGGAAATCATGGGTCCATATGAAGTGATTGACCTACTCCCAAGTCTTTTTTAAACATTCAATTTCCCAAAACAGGGCCATAAAAAAACATTTAGCTGTGACATTATTTGTGTTATATTGACTTTTAATAGACATTTATGAATAGAGCTCGATTCAATTCATCATTCTAATCATCAGTATTTCACATCTAAATCTTTGCCACAAATGAGCGCTTGTGAAATATTGACCTTTTTTAGTCCCTACAGGCTAGCTAGACTTATACCACTAAAACCAAGCCCCAGATAATCATATAATACATTGTTTTAGATTCCATGACTTCTCACCTTTATTTTATTGTAATCTGAAAATTTCATTTCCTTTACCCTTTAAAGGAAACTTTAGTATTCTACTGAATTTGCATATTGATTAGGATACATGGGCTTTGCAACAGTAACATAGTACCTGGATTATTGTGAGTTCGATAGTGCAATATAATTTTGTCTGCATATTATGTGTGAAAGCCTGTTGGTGACCACGTCTATTTTTAGTATCTTGACTCAATACAAATTGCTCATTTCAATTTTTGAGGAGTGTTTTTTGAATGGCATCAGTCATATGTTTGGTATAATGCAACTAATTGCTAATGTACACTAAGAATAGAAAAGGTGAAACCAAACGCTAAATAAG
Organism: Ophiothrix spiculata; assembly: GCA_000969725.1. Lineage (NCBI taxonomy): Eukaryota > Metazoa > Echinodermata > Ophiuroidea > Amphilepidida > Ophiotrichidae > Ophiothrix > Ophiothrix spiculata. The sequence continues at coordinate 43,704 of JXSR01S014257.1, read as the reverse complement.
TGCTAAGAGAAATGGCAATTATTTATACAATATACGAGGGGGTATCAAAAAGTTTTAAAGGTCACCAAGAAGAAATACAGACAGGAACATAATTTTATTATGTGACCCGTCCCTTAGGTCATCTTTACATAGCCACTATACAAAGTAACACATTTCTCCCACTTAAAACTGACTCTCCACACACCAACTTTGTAGAGGTCCTCTTTTAGCCAAAAACACCCACAATGTATTTTGCTAAAATCACCATTTTCAGGTCAGCCGTGCTTTATTACGTCATTGTTAGTCATTATGACGTCATATTTTGACCAATTTCCATAAATTTGGTATCAATGGAAAGAACAGACCCTACCCTATACTATGGTATCAAATATCCTAACTTTGGATGTGTCTTCATAGAATTACTGGGCTATAACGCTTCAAATGCAGGGATTTAATCTTGCCACATATCTTTAATTTCTCCATGTAGTTTGTCTGGTTAGCGGAGGTAGGTTGTTGACATTTATCGACACCTATATGGAAAGTATAAATGCCATTGATTTCATTTTTGCTCCATAATGTTCACAAGGACTAGTAACAATCCTATTAACAAAAGTTCATTGATTTAGCTCCTTCCTTTCTTGGTGATCTTTAAAACTTTTTGATACCCCCTCGTATAACGCTATGTTAAGAATTTCATCACTGTTCAAGAACTGTTTGATGATAGATAAAAAAAACCACTATGTATTTGTTGTTCATGCACAGAAAACATGCATTTTATTTCGACTAAGGAAAATGGATTGTAAGAGCAAAACCCAGAAATTATGTCATTACAAAATCACATGCATTTGTTCTTTGAAGCCTTCTTGACAATATACAATTTAAATAATACCGTATTGTTTCTATTAATCAACCATTCTATATTAAACGCCCACCCCATAAAATTTCAAAGAGAAGTGTTAAAAAACATCACTGTTAAGTAAAAGCACTCGTTTTGGAACTGGCACTCGTTTTGGTACTCATTTTACCACTTGTTTTGGTACTTGTTTTGGAAAACGAGTAATAAAACAAGTGCTTTTGTGGTTTTTAAACGAGTGCCAGTTCCAAAATGAGTGCTTTTTACTTTACAGTGACATTCATTTTGTAGCATTTTCGTGTATCATTAAGCTTTAACCAATAATTGCTAGTAACAGGAAATGGTACCAACGAGGTCGCAATCCCAGGAAATGATGAAAAATTGTCAGCACTTCGGGCCATATAAGTTGCCTTAATTGTTAAGCTACTTAGCAATTTTATGCAAATTTTGATGTTGAAAATTGGTCTCTAATAATAGCCCACCCTTCAAGAAATGTCGCCGCCCATGGGCGTTTATTAGGAACAATACGGTATCTATTTTGACATGATGAAACATGCTCAATAAAAATACCTTTTTCTTTCACATAGGAAATAATATGAAATAGTTAAAGCTTAAAATATTCAAATGATCAGACCAAGTATACATTATGTCCCATCCAAAATTTTAGGTTTACCGTTTGGGTCAGTGTATGTCTAGGGTTAGGGTCGGGTCATGGTTAGTGAGTTAGGGTCGGGTCGGGTCATAGTTAGCGAGTTACAGCTGGTTCATGGGTGAAGTTCTTGATGGGACCTAAAGTATACCTTTTCCAAATGATCATCAGAAAATATGAGTAATGAATGACAAGAGTCTATTCATCCCAAGATTATTGTTCCAATGGGTGTTGGCGCCTATTTTTTGGCTAGGACCCCTAGCTGTAATTGAATGAGAATTTCCTTTCTGTGTCTTTTTGTGTGTCTCTATTGGTTGGAACACTTTCTCTTTACTTTCTTGCATCACTCTCTGCCACGCAATCGTCAATACGCTTACCTGGTCCATCTGTATGGAACACATGCAGAGGTTTTGTGAACCCGTGAAAGAGTGTAGTCGACTGGCTTTGGTAAGCTCTCTGCCCACAAGTTGGCACTGTCTTATAATTATGCATGTATTACACTAATGATCTTAATTTCTCAAAACTAACTTTAAAACCATTTGAAATTGATTATTTTATGGGTGGCGTAATTGATTCAAGTTCTTGAATGTACTTCTTTTGTCCTTGTTATTAAAGTGCAAAGTTTTCCAACCTGATGCATAAGTTTCCAATGTGTCAATGTTTTGTTGAGTCTCGTTAAAACATTTGTTAAATAACTTTCAAAATATGTTATTTGAAATGATTAAATTTCCTACAAGCCTAATCTGCATGATTCATATTGCGAGAGTTGTGCTTGGCTTTTGTGCCCGCGTTGATTGGAAGTTCGACTTCGCACTCGTACGAAAAAGTTGGGTTTCCACATGTGGTGAAGTGCTTGTTTTTTTAATTGGTTGCATTCCGATGTTCATGATTAGTAGGAAATTAAATGATTTCAACACTAAGGGCCGTATGCACAAAAGAGGTTTAAGACTTAGACCAGGTTTAAAGTTAGACCGGGTCTAAGTCAAAATTACTACTGGCCGTAAAAGAACCTTTTGAAGCATTTTTGAAATGCAAAAGCTTTACAATATTGAAGATTCAACCAAAAACTTTACAGACAACACCAAATATGACAATATTGGTTGAAGAAAATATGTTTATTAGCTGTGATACAAAATTTGACTTAAACCAGGTCTAACTTTAAACCTGGTCTAACTCTTAAACCTCTTTTGTGCATACGGACCTTAGTGGGCAAATATTATATTTTGTTTTTCTTGCCTTTCCTGAACCACAGTGTTCAAAAAAGACTAAGCAGTCAATGTGTCTGTCTGTAGTATGTCTGTCTGTGTAGGGATGTGTGGGTTTGTGTGTGTGTGGTAGTTTGGTTTAAGTTCTGTCATAACTCAAGAACTGTAGAGCCTATGGAAACTTAAGACATGGATGTGTTCCAGGTCAATTGTTTATTTATTTGTATTCTTGTTGTATGTATGAGCGCTGTGTTAATGTAGAGCGCTATATAAGTGCTTTAATAATAATAATAATAATAATAATAATTGAATCTAATCCAATGTCAACTGAGGTAATTTCAAGGTCAATGCAATAAGCTTGGATCCCACAGTTAAAAGGCAAATTTTCAAAAAGATCAAAACTTGACACAAGGTCACCCAAGGTCATAACAAGGTCACTGCAATGACTCCGTATCCCTCGATCCCACATGGATCATACTTGTATCATGAATAGTGTCCTGGAGGGGTAAATAGGTTATTTGTGGTCGAATTTTCAAGTTGATCAAGAAGTTGACAAGGTCATTTCAAGGTCACTGCATAACATAAATACTTTTTACCTCCACATGGACTAGACTGACTCTTACAGTAAAAAATCCTTTATCAATACTATTTAACCCTTGTCTTACCAACGTATATTTTGTAACGTTTGTTACTAACGGGGGGTGGTTACCACCCCCTTTGAAATTGAAATTGGAGTGCTAAAAGTTGCTTTGCTTTATACCATAGTATAGGGTAGGGTCTCCTCTATCCATTGATACCAAAATCATGAAAATCGGCCAAGGCGTTACGTAATTATGACGTCATAAGTACTTCCGAGTCGGAAAAATCACGATTTTGGGCAAAAATGGCCACCAAATCTTTTGCTGTAAAAGTTCTAAATATTGGAATTTTGTCGGGTTTTTTGCTTATAAAGAAGGGAAATGGTGTTTCTAATATGTTCTGTAAGTTTTAGGTGAATACCATGCAGATATTTTTCAAAATGGCGACTTAAAATTTTCTCAGGTGGCAACCACCCCCTACCTTCCGACTTTGACGAGGTACCCTGACCCCCC
>JXSR01S014257.1:5989-39862 GCA_000969725.1 Ophiothrix spiculata | reverse complement strand
CATAACATAAATACTTTTTACCTCCACATGGACTAGACTGACTCTTACAGTAAAAAATCCTTTATCAATACTATTTAAGGTCAAAAGGTTGTATTTTTAAACAATTTTTACGGTTTAAATTCTTTATAAATCGCCACCAAACAAGACATGAGATTTGGGAACCACCTTGTATCGTCTTGACCTCGCATGACATTACTTTCAATAAGGCAAAAAAAAATAAATAGTTGTGTTGCCCTCACAGGCCCAAAGTGGTGGGGACGGCCAGGTCGTTATTTTTTCCCCTTTTTTTTTTTTAAATAACCATTACAGATGTCATGTGTAACAGAAACAGGGTCAAAACTCAAGAAATATTAAAAATCAAGAATTTTGGTGAAAAAAAAAAAACGGGTCTGGATTTTCCACTATTTCGACCAGGCCGGCGGAGGGCAACACAACAATTTTTTTTTTGGCCTAATTTAGATTTTTTCAATTTTTGTTTACTTTTCACAGGAGCGTGACCTTGGAGACGAGTATGGATGGAAACAGGTACATGGTGATGTGTTCAGGCCAGCCTCTTACCCAGTCTTATTTTCTTCACTCATTGGTACTGGTTATCATATAGCACTGGTCTCTCTGTGTGTCATACTGTTTTCCATCTGGGGACATCTTTATACAGAGTAAGTTTCAATCAGAAAGTTTAGTTGTCGTTTACAACAGACATCGCATTCAAATAAAATGATTTTGAAATTTCTCATGTTAACATTGATTAGGCCAAAAAAAAAATAGTTGTGTTGCCCTCACAGGCCCAAAGTGGTGGGGACGGCCAGGCTGGGTATTTTTCCCCCTTTTTTTCCCCCCCTTTTTGAATAACCATTACAGATGCCATGTGTAACAGAAACAGGGTCATAAAAAAAAAAAATTTCTCTAAACTTCGCCAATAACAGGGTCATAAAAAAAAAGTTTTTTTCTCTTAAACTTCGCCAATATACACATTTTGGAACATTTTCTCAGCTGGAAATCAGGCAAAACTCAAGAAATATTAAAAATCAAGAATTTTGGTGGAAAAAAAAAACGGGTCGGGATTTTCCACAATTTCGACCAGGCCGGCGGAGGGCAACACAACAATTTTTGTTGGCCTTATGTACATACATTGAATTGTTTACTCATTGTGTGTTGCACAGTCAGAAGTTTGCAGAGGACTGAGAATCAAGTCTTTTTCTTATATTCCTATGAATTTATATTTAAGTAACAAATGTGTTTGGTGTGAGTTCAAGCTGATACAAAATATGGGGAAGTTTACAAAAATTCTCACAAGTTGTTCTTGATAGAATCTTTTTTTTTAAGTGAATCACAGCAAACGTTTTGGTTGAAATTATCCTCAGCAAATATCTCGGAAACGAGCAAATCGAAAGCAATTAATCATATCAGAAACGTTAGTTTTTAGTCAGCAGTATAACACATTCATATGTCAGTAATAGAACTGTTTGGTTAAATGTTGATCTGATGTGGACAGTGGTCTAAAATTTAAGACTTTTTTTTCTTAAATTTGAGTGAAGGACAAGGTCTGCCTATTTCTAAAGGTGGTTGGTGAAGTTTTGATGCTACTAGAAAAGAGTGTCTGAAAATTACACATTGAAAACGTCATGATTAAGGTTTCTGTTGAGACTGTTTTTTCATGTCGACATGTCGCAATAAAGTTCATGAATATCAAAAAGTTGTTTTTTTGCGGCAAAAACAAAATTGTTTGAATAAGCTTAATGACCCGTTTTAAACTTGCTTATAATAGTAATGTGCTAGTTCTTTCTGCGTACGACAATATGGATAATATAAAATTGATATTTTGTAACTTTTTTGTTGTGAACCTTCGTAATAATTTTAAAAACGGGTGTAAATGACCAAATGCCTAATATATAAGGTTTTATGGAATTTTTACCAGCCCAGTTTTGTCAACAAATTTATGAGATTTCATGTTGACATGTCGAGATATGCTTAATGTCAACATAAATTCAGATTTCAGATTCATTAGATCATATAACATGGCAGCCTTTATGCTGAATCATATACAATAAATGTCGACATAAGGCATGTCGACAGAAACCTTAGTCATGATATTAATTGTGATTAAAATATTAGCTTTTCATATTATATTGAAATCTCCAATTGGTGGTGGGAAATTTTTTAGTTAAAAAACTGATTGGGTCAAACACCTTTAAATGTAGCAGTAGTATTATTGAGTAAATTGCGTAGTGTTAAGTGAATGTTCTGTGTTTGTATGCTAGGTTTATCTAGGTGTGAATTTGTTGACACAATGAATTTCATCCTACGTGGTGGTCTTTGGACTTAGCTGAGAGATAGCAAGCATGGTTCTCGGAAACCTTCAACCCAATTACCTTATTTAGAGCAAAAATCCTGATATCTGAAAGCTATCTGCAATAATCTTGCTACTTATGTAGATCACCAGATAGATATAAAACAGTCTATCATGTGTTAATGGTAGTGCTTACCGGAAAGGTTGGGTGCTGGGTTGGGTGCATCCACAGGGTATGATGGTGATCGATAAGATGACTACATTGTAACACTAAGGCAAAAAAAAATTATTGTTGTGTTGCCCTCAAGTGGGATTTCTGAAAAATTTTGCAAATTATGGTTTCCGAGACAAACCCTTTTTTTTTTGGCCTAATACAAAATGATATTGAAATTGCAGAAATGTTAAATGAGTTGGATATTACAAACTGCTAATAATAACAACTTAATTTTACTGTCCTAAAGATCTTGTTAGAACAAGTTTATACTATAAGAAAAATGTACAGACATATTGATGTGTATGTATGGTAGCAAGATATTGTTGTATCAAACATGTTGTATTATTTCTTTGCAGCCGTGGTTCTATCTTGAGCACTGCGATATTTGTGTATGCAGCAACAGCTCCAGTTAATGGCTACTTTGGTGGAGGCTTATTCTCAAGAATGGGAGGTAAGGGTTTTAGATGGCTGCACTTAATGAAAAGAGATTTCTTAAAGAAATATTATAAAATATATTGCAGGACAATAGGATTTACACCCATATCCTGTGAGACTCTGCTCAATGTTGCAGGAATTTGATTCTCTCAAATGTCATATCAACCTGACTGGAATTCTACCCATAATATTAAACTCAATTGATCCCTTCACAAAAAAAATATACCTTGATTCTAACCTACCTGAAAATACTAAGAAAAAATGTGTCCAGCTTCAGTTTGGTCTCGTCAATCAAGAATGGGAGGCAAGAAATTTAAATATATGGACATGACAAGGGAGGAACGGAAAATGATTTCAAAATAATTAATCAGGCACTATGTGCTATTCAAAGGGTTTGCATACCAGTATCACTTATATTTATATATAACACTAGTATTCAAAAGTATCTCAAAATTGGCAAAAGTGTCTCAAATCGAAAATCATCTCATAATGTATCTCATATTTTTATTATTTTTTAGAGTAAAATGAGATACATTTTGAGATGATTTTCAATTTGAGATACTTTTGAATACTAGTGTAATTTATACGTACATCAGTTACATAAAAGCATGTCCCATTAGGCCCATTATTTGCCATTTTGTGATTAATCCTTCTTTTTTATGTAACACTTTGTAATTAGCAGTTCAAAAGTGGTTACCTTTTGTTATATCATTTTTTTTTGGTCTTCATTTTGCAGGTAAAGTATGGATCAAGCAAATGTTAGTGAGTGCCTTCTTAGTTCCAGCAGCAGTATGTGGAACAGCATTTTTCATCAACTTCATAGCTATTTATTATCATGCTTCCAGGGCCATCCCATTTGGCACAATGGTAGGTACAATTCGTCATGTGAGTGCAAGAAAGTCGTATCTGCAATAGCTGCCATTTGTCATAAATTTGGATTGCACACTGTATGATCTCCAGTCTTGGGTCAGTGGTTCTTGAAATGGTTCTTCAGGTGACGCCGTCACCTGAAGAACCATTTCAAGATCCACTGACATAAGACAGGGAATTTTTGAAGGATTTTTCACATTCTTGTGACAAAGTATAAAATAAAAATAACTTAGGGCAGCCATTGCAGATACGACTTTCTTGGTAAAATGGTAGGTACAATTGTGTCGAGAGACTTGGTAGGGGGTGAATAGGTTGGGCAACCATAGGCTTCATAATTTCTGTAGATTTCACATATTTTTAGCCAACACTCAAGCCCATGATATACTAGCAAAACGTAGCTAGCGTGTGGTTTGATTTTAGCTGCTTCGAAGACGCTAACCAGTCGCTAGCAAGTTAAAATATTTTTAACTTTAGCGTCTACGTTAGCGTCTAGCTAGACGCTAGCTGCGTTTTGTAAGTGTATCATGGGCATTAGGATTTTCTAAGTTGACCATTCACCCATTATAGTTGAATATATGGTCATCCTTTTTAATGTGGGCACCCATAAAAGGTGGATTTGTTACATTGAGAATGATTTATGCATAAATTTTGTCATATCTTTTCAGCAATCCCATGAAATGTTTTAATTTTGGTATCATTTTAAAGACAATTTATTTGACTTTCAAGAAATTAAGAATAGAACCCAAAATGAAGTGCTTAAGTAGGCTCAATAACCTGTTAAAGCTAATTAGCCAGGGTGGAGGCATGTGTGGATTCAATCCATTGAAATGTCATTACAAAGTTACATCCAAATTGGTAAAAGGTATCGGGCTGATTCCGAAAACTAAAGTTCTGAGAAAATCAAGTTTAAAGTTTCTGTACTGGTTAAACGTGAATGGAGAAAGGATTTTTATCTCGGTTTTTAAAAACATTTGTTTTATGTTTTGGATGTTGGAACCTGATTAATATGAAAGAATACACTTCAAAGGTAACGTTTCTGATGAAATTAGAAATTCGACCTTGGACGTGATTTTTGACTATGCTCAGCTTCAATGGCCTGTATCTCGTAATTTACTATGCCGGTATTAAGGTACCTTTCGATATGACGAGACACATATATGACACCAATATCTTAAGCTTATGTTTTACATCAATCTGAAATGTCTGAATTGTCAATCCTCTTGACCTTCAACTATAAACCAGTTGGCGCAAGTCAATATTTTCCCATTCATCTAAATGTCTTCGTATGCAGTCATGCATAGACATACACACATATATTTGGCGTCAAAAAATGTGTTTGTATTCTCAAAATGTGTGAAAGCCTTCCTATTGCTGTTTGTTTTGAAACATTTTACAAGCACTTAAAATTATAAGTGTAAATTTTTGATCGACACGCATGGTATATCAGGAAACACGAGCGAAAATGATGGATCAGTTTTCAACACTTTCTGGTATAGTTTATCTTAGAGTTGTTTTTTCACTCGTTGGCGGGGTTTTTCTTAATGAATAATAATAGTCGTCTTTCCGGCGCTTGTTGTTAAGGACTTCTGCGTACTGATGCACTTATTTACGCACGTATTTGCAGAACGTGATTTGTTGATTTTGATTGTTTATGCTCGCGCTAATGACTCCTGCATTAAAGGTGACATACACGACCTGATTTGAAATGAAAAACAACTTTGAGATATAGTATACATAGTGTTCATGTTCAGTTTGGATGTGTGACACAGTGCACTGAGTATGTGGTTGAAATGTTTTATATTTGACAACTTGTCACCTTGCATATATGTAGTAATTATGGTATTTTCACAAAAGGCCAAAAAAAAAATTGTTTGGTTGCCCTCCACCGACCGACCCTATTTTTCAGCCCAACCCAAACTTTTTTTTATTGAAAATTTTTTTTTTTTAAAAAATATGCAAAACTTACCCAAAAAAAAGTTATATTTTTGCTTTTTTCGATATTCAACCCTTAAAATGTTTAGGATGTCCCAAATCTCTACAAGAAGTATTTGATTGTTTTGATTTGGATGTTGCGGGGGAAGTTGTGAAGGCTGGAGCGGCCGATCAGCCTAGCAGTCCGTGGAAGAGTATTAAAAAAAACAGTTATAAAAAAACAAAAAAAACGACCGACCGACCCTCTCTGAAAAAAGCTGTGGAGGGCAACCAAAGATTTTTTGGGGGGGCCTAAGGTATCTTTCATCCTTTTCCTTTTCAGGTTGCTGTCTCATGTATCTGCCTCTTTGTCATCTTACCGCTCACGTTAGTCGGCACAATCCTCGGGAGGGCGCTTTCTGGGCAGTCAAATTTTCCTTGTAGAGTCAACGCAGTACCTAGACCAATCCCAGAGAAGAAATGGTTTATGGAACCAGGGGTTATTATCATGCTCGGTGGTGTTCTACCGTTTGGTTCTATCTTCATTGAAATGTAAGTGCTACTTTAATTTCGCCTCGCATCATCAACCAGATGCAGAGAGGACATTTTTTGCATTTTCTTTGTTAGAAAAGCCATTTTTTTGCCAAAATTATTTGTGTAGTTTATGATAATAGTTGGAATAGGAAGAAGTGAGCGGAAGCAATATTTAAAGTTTTATTTTTTGTCATGCCACATGAAATTGATGATAGATATACTTCTATATTACAAAATTTATGTACCTCTGAAGTACTTTCAGATGATACTGCACCCCTTGTCAGTTTATGCTTTACTATGATCTTCTTGGTAGCAATTACATCTTATAACTTGACATAACAAGAACTTGAGGTCACAGATCACTCTAGGTAGGAAGGAGGAAGACAGGACTCCGTCTTTTCACGACACCCTTATCATTTACGAAGTGTGGTTTCATCAAAGTTATAGTGTACAGAAAACTAACACATGCTGATTTCATTGCCTGCTTGACTCGCACCATCCATTAGAACATAACTCGATCTTTAGCATAATACACTCCCGGTCAAAAGTGTTTGTGTACGCTTAAATACGGGCAAAAACCTTCATTATTATATCAAACGACCAAGCCTCATTCATGTGAATTATAGGAGCCATATGTATCCAATATAAAGAATCCACTCTATCATTCAATCTTCTATAACCATAAAAATGGCCGATTTCCTGGACCATATACAAATACACCACACACACTTTTTGATATGTACCTGTGTAGTTTAATATTCAATGCTGGTTATCACCGTGTAACAGTAAAGAACATTTTCAGGTTATAAGTTTTCAAACAAGTGTGCCGTTATGTATTTAAACTGCGTTTTTGAATGTGCAGAAGAAATTATACAGCATGTTTAGCATGCCACATTTCAAATGTGGTGAATGTAATTCCTGTCGAGTTTTTAGATCTATATATGTAAAATATAAAAATTTAAAAGAAATGACGCAAATGATGAACGGTTCTCGAGATATGGCTGGTGAAAGGTTTTGTGCGCAAACACTTTTGACCGGGAGTGTAAATCTTAAACAGCACAATTGCTTTCAACATGTAACTGAAACCATCGCAACGTTGGTTGCTCTAAGTAAGTAAATTTCTGGTTGTCTAGACTTAAATTTATCCTAGAACTGATATCAACCCCGACGAATGAGAGTATACACAATGGTAACTGAAACCGTGTTATAATCTTGTAAAGTAACACCGAATTTTGTGTTTGCCTTTGCAGGTATTTCATCTTCACATCATTCTGGGCGTACAAGATTTACTATGTATTTGGCTTCATGCTCTTAGTTTTTATAATCCTTGCAATTGTCACAATATGCGTGACCATCGTGTGTACATACTTTCTACTAAATGCCGAGGACTATCGGTGGCAGTGGACAAGTTTCTTATCGGCTGCATCCACTGCGTTGTATGTGTATTTATACTCATTCTATTATTTCTTCTTTAAAACAAAGTAAGTATGGCTATTTTCTTTTTATCCTCTAGTGTATACGAGTTCTGTAATCTCATTGGTCAAACACATTTTGAACAAACTCTTTTTTTAAGGGTTTCAGAAATAGAATATAACAAGCCCTGAATATGTTTGTTTGGTGCATCTTTCAAGTTGCCGGGAAATTTACATTTTTTCCAGGCCTGTTTCATTCAGTGCTGCATTCAGTGCTGCATTTACGGAGTGGTGTTCATGGGAGCGTTAACGGGATCACAAATTGAGACTCGCATTTTTACCATGGTCTTTATGCTTTGTTTATAAAAATTCGAATTGTCATTGATTGTATGTTTACCAACAAGATTACAGAATTCATGTTGTAAGCTTAAAAAGATAATTTATTACCCCTGTTTGTCTTTAAAAATTTCAATGTCTCTTTGAATCTTCTAATGGAAGCAATTTTAAGATTCAACTCTAGGGGGCAGTATTTCTCGTTGTCAACAACAATAATTGATGTTTAAAGAAAATCTAAATATTTTGATATATGTGGGTTGAATTTGATAATGAAACTTTGTATGTTTCCATTATTACTGCTAACACTTCAAATGATGTAAAAATCCAGAAATGTGTGGAAAAAGATTGAGGATGATGCTGAACTTGTCCAATCACCTTTAAAAGTTCCGCTTGAAGTTGGTTTAGTTTTTGTCTTTTTTTTTTTGATTGGTTTGAGACTCAATGGCCCGTATATCAGAAAGGTGTTAAGCTAAATCAAGGTTTTATTTCTCGTCAACAGCACGACTCATTGAACTGTTACACTTGAAAGCTGCAATGGTGCGTATCATTCCTGAACAGTTGATGCGCAGTTAAACAATGGTTTAGCTAAACATCTTTCTGGAATACGGGCCAATGACTTCATGTTGATTTCAATTTTTTGTTGGAAATTTTGGTTTCAGATTTCTGTTTTCTAACATATAAGAAACATCTTGAGAATTCAAAACCAATTTGATTTATCCATTGATTGATAGACGACTTTCGTGTGTCCCATAATGCACCTTGAAAGTACCGCAAATACGGGACCTTGTGACGTAATCTTGCCCAGTCTACCATATTAGAAGTTCTGCACATTGCGCACAACTCAACTGCGCAGCTTGCGGTACTTTCAAGATGTATTATGGGACATACGAAAGTGGTCTTTTGTATTTTTTACTTTTTAAATCACATCATTGCAGAACTTAACCTTCATGATCTGTTTTCCTTTCTCCTTGCAGAATGTATGGGTTCTTTCAGACGTCGTTCTACTTTGGTTATATGGCTCTGTTTAGTATAGCATTGGGAATAATGTGCGGGACGCTGGGCTACATTGGCACTAGCGCCTTTGTCCGAAAAATCTATTCCACCGTGAAAATTGACTAACGAATGCACAACGAAGAGTTGGTGCTACATGGGAAGAATGTGTAATAAACCCAACAGCAGACTCTCCTGGTGGATTGTGCAGTAAATGAACTAGGCATGGATTTTTTGGAGATTCACACATTATTATTATGGAGCTATTAAAGGATCGTTGTGTACACAAGCAAGATCCTTCAATAGCAGATTTTAAAAGGGGCTAGCAATTGTAAGCCTTTTGTGAAGCTTCTGACCTAACAAAAGAAGTTGTGTGATATACCAAAGAGAAAGTGGAGCTAAGAAGAAAATCGTTGGTTTCCAAAATGAAGTTTCCCACCCTGTGACTGCTCATTGCAAAGGATTCTGGGTAATATACAGTTAAGTTGGTCTTGCGATGTAAATGGGCACTGGACAGCAAGTATGTTGTGGTCTACAATTAGGATCTACAGAACTATACCCTTGTGTTCAGTAAAACATATCGAAAAGATGTTCATTTAAAGCATCAAGAAAAGCAGTTGGTTTTGTCAGCTTCACTCAGCATAAGATTGCTGATCATAACTTGTACCTGTTGCGTTTGGTGCAAAGTCTGTGCATAGGACAGGCTCTTCAACTTTAATATATAATGCAGGCAACAATAATGGTCATTTCATGGCCAGTTCATGCAAGGGAACTAGGGCACCAGAAAATAACATCGAAAAACTTACAGTTCAACTTGAAGTTTCTTGGGATTTAGGTCTGGTGAACCCGCAATGAACTTCCAATTGCAGTCATTTGTACAATATCCCATGTGCAAAGGCAACAGGCCAGGGGTAAGATTGACAAATCATCAGGCACATGGAAACAGAGTAGCCAATCCTGATGTATAGGCTGGTAACACAGAATCATCAAAAACAACGAGTGGTTCAACTTATGTGAATGCCGAGTATGTGAGAATTAGTAGTTCTGATTTTGAATGCTCGTCCTCCTTCAATGCATGAAATGACATGTTATATAATCTTTGTGCACTGTTTTTGCACAAATCAGAGTTGTATTATGCTCGAGGTTTTGATGATCTTAAAGGCAGCACGTTTTGAAAGATTGAAGTCATCCCTTTGTGATATTTTCATCGCCAATCATTTACGGTAAGCCATCCTGAATGAAAATCGACCAATCACTTGATATGAACAAATGTAGAAATGAGTTCACTCTTTTTCATGTAGAATGGCTGGCGATGAAAACCACAGGATCCTTCAAAAGATGGAATAATTTGGGTGATTGGTCTTTATGCCTACTCTTAAGCTTTGTGATTACCAAAAAGTCATTGATAACAATGAAGTGTACGCAGAAGGAAAAAACAATTATTGAGTTGAGTATCGGGTATTGTTGGAGAGAATCAATCGGACATCCCCACCTGTGCTCTATGACTATGCCTGTAGACGAGGAAATATTGTCTAGTATTTTCTAGTTTCGGAGTCTCTGTTTCCACGATCATAAATCCATTTTCTGAACCATATTCTTTTCATTATGTGCCAGGGTGCATATAAAGCCTGTTTATGTAGGTGCCTATTATCTTTCTCATCCAAACCACGCAACAGTGGTTTTGTATTTTTGTACAATAAAATATTTAAGGCTCTCAATTACCACACACAAAACTAAAAATGCGTTTATTTTTTGAAGCACAGGAACTAAATGGAAGGAATGTGGTAAATCTGACTAATTATTATACCTCATAGATATTCATAATTTATTATGTTCATTTATTGGTTGATCCCGGGCAAGAGCAGACTATTTCTTGTGTAGTAGTTTTTACTACTTTCCTTACAACCTCATCCCCAGAGGCACAGTGAGGTATAATAAAGCAAATACTTCCTGGTTATATCGGTGAAGCAGTGCATCTATCTATCCCTAGTTACTGGCTACTGTGTAAATGGTATATTTCGCGCTACATTAATTTTTGTGCTCCATTCGCCTAGCGCGAACATAAATGTAGCGCGAAAAGTGGTATTGATATACCGCCGCACATAAAAAAACTCACAAGCGCGAAAATTAAATCTTGCAAAATGATTCAAAATAGCTCCAAACTAGCCTTGAGTGAAAATTACTACAGTTGACAGTGTTAGACTACTATACCTCGGCCTGTGGCTTCAGGATTAAAGTGACATAGTCAGTACCTCGGAAAAGATAGATTGGACTACTTCACCACTGACCATGTAGTATAAATGGAATAGTCTAGTCCACTCACGCTGCAAGCAGATTCAGTGTGCGTTTCAACCAAGGAATTTCTATAGGAACCGGTTTTCTCCGCAATCTTGTGTCGCTCATGGAGCAGAGTTATTGTACCTCCGGATATATTCAGAGTTTGGCCCCTATATCCAGGCAAGTTGAGGACCCTAGAACCAGAAGGGGGTTAAGTCACATTGAGTACAAACTGAGAAAATGGCACAAACATCATATCATTTGTGTTGTCTTGAATGGTATTGTTGTATCTCGCAGTGACTCTTACACATGCTCTGATCATCAAATTACTACAAAACTTGTACAGAATGTTGAAATGAGAATTCTGTACCAGGAAATTGACACAACTCAATTTTCTGAAATTTTGTGACTTAACCCCCTTTAGTTCTAGGGTCCTCAATTGCGTAAATTTTCACTTGACGCATATATAGCGTGTGCATTTTGTTTCACGCTCAAACCACGTCTGCATTTCAAGTTATTGCGACTTGCTCTGATCAAAGTACGCCAATTTTCCTGCTAATCCTTTGCAGAGAATCAGAAGTGTGGCACGTAGAGCCGTAAAATGCCGTAGGTACAATAACTCAGCTTCCATGAGCGACAATCCAAGATGGTTGCCATCCCATAGGATTTACATGGCGGTGAAATTAAAATGGCGGCGAGTATCGGTTAAAAAGTATCCAAGTAAAAATTCCTTGGTTTCAACTTAGACATACATTATGATGGGCAAGTAATTTTTAGTGATATAGCATCGTGGCAACAGAGCCTTTGAAACAATCTGGCAACCCTCAAACATGGCTGCATTATTGTTCTGCTACAGTGAAACATCGTTAACACAAAAACCCTGATAACACAATATGTTTGTTGGGTCCCAAGTATTGATTTCCTATGTGAAATTAGTTGGATAACACAAATTTGTGATAACCCAAACTAAACTCTTTGGCCCCAGTGATTTTGTGTTTAATAACGAGTTTCCACTGTATAAGTATTGTAAATATGATTTGATAACAAATTACTATTGATAACAAATATATCAACACCGGTGTACAGTGCATCTAATAGATCTATCTAGTTACTATAAAATGCCACAGTGATGGGAGGGAACATTTTGTCCATATATTTATTTTAATTGTGTAAGCCTAGCTTGTTTTATAACCATTTGGTTGTAACATGTTTATGATGTTCAAACTACTGGTTTGTGGGTTTTTGTCCAGATTTGATTGTACTATGTTGTCAGTTTGCTTGCTCTTTGCTGCATGTTATTATTATGTTGTTATTTTTAAAATGTAAATGTCTAACTGAAGTACTTACATACTGGGCTGTTTTTGCATTGACTGTGTAGTGTGTGGTTTGCACTGCTTTAAAGTCTGTTTACTTGGAAAGTAGGTAATTTTCTCACATATACATGTTATATGTCTGTGGTTCATGACCTGGTTAAAGTTGAAATTTCTGATTAAACATTGTACGTTGATTTGAAGGATGATTTTATATTTGACCAGTATCAACAAAATTGTTTTCTAGGGGGACCAGTTGTAATGAATCTGTAAAATATAATTTCGTCCTTAACCCTTTCCAGTCCGACCCCTGCCATGGATGGATTAGTGCTACTTATCTGCATTTTGACAATTTACAGAACCAAAGCTTCCAATTTGTAGATTAAAGATGAAAAAAGAAGTTTTGCAGTCATTACAAATCTAGTGTCCCTGAAAACCTTGCGTTTTTGATCATTTGGACAATTTTATATTGATTCCACGTGTCAATTTCTCTAGGAATGCAAATAGTGATACAGCTTAGTGGCAATAAGTCCATAAAATGATTTTCATTTGTTTTAAGCTTAGCCACAAAGTATTAAAATTAATTTCTCAGCCAACTCCATCTGTATAATGCAAAGCAAATCATACCAGATATGACCAAACATCATTTAGTCATCTTCCACCATATATATATATATATATATATATATATAATCCATATGAGTAACTATCATACTCAATATATGAGTAGCTTTCCTTTAAAATAACCGTAACCATGACTACCATCCAACACTTTGATAACATGTCATACAACCATGACAAAAGATCGGAGTCTTGTCTTATTAATATTGATATTTGAATATGTTTGAATGTTTTGCTTTTTAAATAGTTAAATGATTTGAGTTTCACCACACTCTAATCTGAATCCAATCTGAGCATTGATTAATTGTCATGATTCAATGAGCCAATTAGAAATTCTTTTGGGGTATCAAGCTACTAAAACCTTGATTAACGCATTGAAAACAAATTGGTGATTAACATGAAATAGGCACCTGATCCCTTTGAATACTGTAAATGGGGTTATTTTCGCGAGGGTTGAAATTTTTGCGAATCGGCATCTATTCTAACCGCGAATATAACACCCTGCGAATACATTTATTTTATGTGCAGGTCTATGTAATCAATCAATCAATGATACAAGTACTTGCATAACATGCATACCCCATGAAGGAGTCTATTCGTACAGGGGACCTACGGCTTTACTTGACTGTCCGACCACGGAGCAAGTAGAGTAAAGTTTCTTGCCCAAGGAAACAAGGAGACGAAAACTGCCCGGCCCGGGGCTCGAACCCACAATCTCTGTATTACGAGACCCGTGCTATAACTGCTCGGCCAAGCTCGAAGCAATAAAACGCTAATTTAACATACGAGAAAAGGCCGTGATTGTCTGGTTTTGCGAAAAATTCTGCTCGAGAAAATATTCTTGTTTACAGTATTTCATTGTGGTATTCACTTGTTGCTTGTACTAAATATAACCTTGGATACCTAGAGTTCGTTTATATCAGACTAAATTGTTTTATGATTTCTTTTAATAGTTTTAGTGACTAATTCAGTTTATTTAATCTAATACAAAAAGGTCCCCCATTCATTTACAGTAATAATTTGTATTGTTTTTGTGGTGCTCATTGATGTCTGCATGATGTAAATATAAATGTAATCAAAATTATTTTGGGATTTTTTAGAAGAGGTTTTTCTGTATAAGGGGCTTACTCTGAATGTATGAAACAATGATTTCCTGTGTCTAGTCATTAAATGGTCAAGTTAGGGACTTCCATTTGAAATTTGCAGTGGCTCTATCAAAAGCTCATGAAGTTCTTTAGTGGAGCTATCTGGAACTTTAGATGTAAATACCATCACGTAAGGCGCTCTATCAATTGAGCTGTCTTAAAGCCTTTGAGGGAAGCAGGGTGGCTCTGTACTATGCAGTTAAAAGGTCTGATTTCTTGAAGTAGCCAGTTCGAGACACTTGTTGGCTCTGAATAGCGCTGTATTTCAAATCAGAAGGTTGCATACATGCCAAAGTTATGTGCGTTCAAAATTCCCTTGGACAAAGAACCAACTGCTCATTATCTTGTGTAAACCGAATTTTGAGGAGCTGATCTTGGCTGTGATTGATTCAATGTGGGCTGATCAAGGGTTCAGCACTTCTTGATGCTGTTGCAGAACCTGGAATGGTTTGAGCAGAATTGAGCATACCTAGGCTATAGTGGTGAGCGATCACTTGTGTGCTGAGGCTGTTGGGAATTGCAAATCATGGAGGCATAGTGCACTAACAATTGTTGTATTTATTTTGTAGACTGGCTATGGCCAACATGTTATATCCTTGACCAAGGCATGTGATTAGCTTGTTTCAATTGATGATTGATTCCTTAGTTCCAAGTGCTGGGAATTGAAATATATAAATGCAGATAGAGGATACACAGTGGTCTAATATGATTGACACAAGAGATTTAAATACCAATTGTAATCAGAAAACCTTGCTCTATTACAGGGATGAAAGTTTCAGGAAATTTCCTGAATTCAGGAAATTTTACTGACAATATCTTGTTTTTAGGAAATTTTGCCCTGTATAGAAGAGTAGGAAAATTGCTTTTTCCAGGAAATTTGAAGACATTTCAGGAAATGTTGGCTTCGATGACTTGCATCTCTGCTATTAATAATCTATATATAGTTTCTTGCTTAGTTATATTTGGGTTGCATTTACAGAGTACTGTCTTATTTTTTCAGATTTTGTATCTTTGCCTTGCATGTGATTTGATTTACGTACAATTAATAAACTTGTGTACAATTTAAGGATGTATGTATGTTGTCATACATCGGGTGTAATGTTTACTCGATATCACCTTAAAACTTCTGCAAACAAAGATATACTGAATCAGTTCTCTGTTTGGTCAAGAGTTCTGGACATGAATCACTTGACAATTATAGCACTAGGGCGAAACAACTTTCACATTCACTATCAAAAACAAAACTCATGGATCACAAACTCTGAATTCTAGTGTCTATGCGTGAAGGCAAGTTGTATTCACTCCAATGCTGTAGTTGATGTGATTTGGTTCCAACCAAGAGAATATATCTCTTTACGAGTGAATTTCAAAGTTAACGCTTTGCTAATAAACCGACTACTGTGGATTGTCAAGCAGATTGGGTTGCCAGTTTCAAGCACATTTAAGTCTTTAAATACAATTTCTTCACAGTTCCGTTAGGTTTTAATTCATTTTCGCAAGTGTAGCGTAATGATCTGTATTATTATTAAATACCATGATTCTGTTCATTGACGTTATGCTTTTATATCAAGTGTTAGTACATGTTGCTTAGCAACAACAATTTTGTCTGTGTATAAGAACCTGTTAGCAAAATATTATATAAGTGTGTTATGATAGATATATTTATTTATGGTTTATAGGAAATGTATTATAATTTTATCATAGCAGTTAAGACAGAGCATCCCCTGGACAAAATTGAGTACAAAAATAGTACAACATTCCTAAGGTGCACATTTGGAACACAATTATAGTACAGTTTTGAGTACATTTATAGTACACAAATTTGTACTATATTTGTACTAAAACTGTACTATAATTGTTTTTTTCGTTCGTGCGCATTGAGATCTCTTGATGAGTGTGCGCCTTATAAGAACCCTCCATTATTATTATTATTATTTAATGAAGGTCAAGTTGTTCAGCTGTTGATTTAAAAGATACAAATAAACAAG
This sequence comes from Ophiothrix spiculata, assembly GCA_000969725.1. Classification (NCBI taxonomy): domain Eukaryota; kingdom Metazoa; phylum Echinodermata; class Ophiuroidea; order Amphilepidida; family Ophiotrichidae; genus Ophiothrix; species Ophiothrix spiculata. The sequence goes on along the minus strand of JXSR01S014257.1, from coordinate 23,532 downwards.
CATATAAAATGTGATTTGCTGGAATATGTACCCATGTTGTTGTGCAGTCATTTCTGACTTTAAATCATTGGTAAAGTCTCTGCAAAATTCCTCTGACAAAATCGGTCATGTGACCACAAATTGCAGGGCATTAGTTGCATTTGTAAACAATTGGCCCTGCACTCTGGATGTTTATTTGCATCGTCTGAAGAATTGTGACGCCGACTATACAACATAGTTTGTGCATCGGCATTCAGTTGAGCATTTGTTGAACGTTTGGTCAGTCAAACAGTTGTGATTTTTTTTTTGAGTAGTTGACAAACCAATAATTCTGTTTCAGCTTTGAACCTTGTAATAACAAGACCATAGATTTACAGGGGAGATACCAGACTTTATGTATCGGCCCATGTAATGGCGTTGTCATGAAGCCATGGAGCTCAAATTGTGGGTATTCAGGTCCACTCAGTTAAAATCAATTCCGGAGTGCCGAGATTCGTTTGCATATAGAGATAAACCATGTTGCTTTATACTTTATGTTAAAAATACGCCAACTTGAACACAAAGCGTGTGTGCATGTTTTAATATTCGTACGTTATGAAAAGATGCAAAAACTTGAAAAAACCCCAATTTTGTGTCCATGCCTGAATAAAAATGGCGATGAGCCTGATATCTCCCCTGTAAATCTTTGAACAAGACTCAAAATTAAAGTATATGCACCCACATGGCATATATATATAGGATTATTAAACCTTTTTGTGTATAGTATCTACCCATGTAGAAACCATTGTATATCATTCATTTACTGAAAGTAGTCTTTCTTTTTTTGTTTTGGTAAACTACAGCAGACTGTGAAAATGGTCAATTTGTGTTGTACTTTAATATTTTAAGTTAAGCCAATGGTAACTTAATAACACAAACACACACATTATGTGGGACTTGTATTCTGTTGATATACAAAGCAAAAATCTTTTATTCTGTAACTATAAATGACTTCAATAACATTTGCTAATGGGTTACCATTGTATTATAAAATGTGATGAATTCACAATTCCTGTACTGTCTGTCCGATAAGAGGTGATGCCATTAGAACAAAGCATTGGACACAAAAATGCATGATGAACTGGCTCTATGCTACTCATTTTGCTTTTGCAAAGCATATCTTACAGTTGATGATACAGTGAAGCCTACAGCCCAGTCAACAAATGTAGTACTGGTTAGAACCAGAAGGGGGTTAAGTCACATTGAGTATAAACTGAGATAATGGCACAAACATCATATCATTTGTGTTGTCTTGAATGGGATTGCTGTATCTCGCAGTGACTCTTACACATGCTCTGATCATCAAATTACTACAAAACTTGTACAGAATGTAGATATGAGAATTCTGTAGCAGGAAATTGACACAACTCAATTTTCAAGAGTTTGTGAGTTCTAGGGTCCTCAATTGTGATATGGTGCGTACTTGGTATAAGCACCTTGCACACTGTTGTCAGATCCAGCGATCTCCATTGACGGAATATGGCATTATTTTCGTCGCGGTGTCAATCTAATGGCGTCGTGTCTCCAGTGTTTGTGTGCTGTACAGCAGTTTACATTGTATCATATTATAGAATATGTATAAAGTTGATATAATGGATTATTTTCATTTTTCAAAAAAAGATTATATTCGATGTAAGAATATTAGGATGTGAGAGTGTGTATGTGCGTTACTCTGAAATATGACCTGTTTTTTAGAAACTGGTAGTGCGCAAATTAAGATTATTTGGCAGATCTAATCATCATGCGATATGGTGATTCACCAATTTTTTTGGTGATCTATATAAATAACAAGTCAAATACACAGACTAAATCATGAAATTTTGGTTAGAATTTTGGCATAAGGATGCCAGATTACCACTTAAACTTGGTTGTGTTTAATATTCTAAATACTGCACTAAACTACTCACATTTTGTCTATATGCTAGTAGAAGTTCAGTATTACAGTGATTATGGCAATTTGAGATTATACACATTTTCTGGACCAACTGATTTGTGTGTAGATCAGTTTTGGTATTGATGTAGGAACCAAATAGGCCAGTTTCATGAGTCGTCGTGTCGGATGTGGCAAGCTACCCACAACTTCATAGTTACCGCATTGCTGGAGGTACTCTAATTGTTGTCATGGTGGTGTCATATGTATAGTTAAATTTCAAGTGTCTGTGAGGCTGCGATCACATAGAATTATACTATTCGGGTATACGGTGCACGAATTTGCAGGGCACACGTATAGTTGAAATCAGACACGTGAATTTGATTCTACCGGGTCACATAAGAGGGCACTATTCGAAAAAACGTGCAGTTGCTTAATAGAGTATAGTATAGTGGAAATCGAGCGTGTTCGATTTTCGTGCCGTATATACGTTTATATGACTCGCCTTTTCTCATAGAACTATACACGAATACCGTATACTTCTATGTGATCGCAGCCTAACATTTGACAACACTATGTTAAACAGCAATAACTTGCGTCATTGCAATATTGCACAGACCATGACAAACACTAGAAACTAAATGACATACTTATTGTTATGGTAGGAACACTTTGATACTGATATGATTCACCTCACAATGAATATCTGTGCAACCTCAATTTCTGTTTAAGACATACATGATGCATTAGGCAAAAAAAAAATTGTTTGGTTGCCCTCCACCAACCGACCCTATTTTTCAGCCCGACCTAAACTTTTTTTTATTGAAAATTTTTTGCCTTTTTCGATATTCAACTCTCAAAATGTTTAGAATGTCCCAAATCACTACAAGAAGTATTTGATTGTTTATATTTGGATGTCACGGGGGAAGTTGTGAAGGCTGGAGCGGCCGATCGACCTAGCAGTCCGTGGAAGAGTATTACAAAAAAATTAACCCTGACCGACCGACCCTCTCTGAAAAAAGCTGTGGAGGGCAACCAAAAAAATTTTTTTTTTTGGCCTTAGCTATGGTCACATAACCAGTGGTCTGGAAATCGGAAGGAAGCCATAACTAAAGACATCGTTAACAAGCCGCAAAAAGCAGTCTGGAAATCGGAAGGAAGCCATAACTCGTTAACAAGCCGCAAGGTTTTAACTAAATTCTTGGGGCATGATTTTTGTCTCTTCGGCTCACTGTGTCCGTTGTATGGTGTCTGCTAATTTCTACCCGGTATGATACTGTAAACACATCTTAACCTCGCAGCAAGGTTTATGTGACCAGGGTATCAATTCCATTATATTAAAGAAATTGTAACTCAAATCTTTGTGGGCTGTGAGATAAAACTGGCATCTTATCCACAGCTGGTCATTATTGGCACTCATCGGTAAAGGTGCATTTACACTGTGACGTATTGGGGTAAAAATAACGACAAGCAACGTAGACCTACGTATTGCAGTTTTGAATTTTACGCCCATCATCGTTAGTTAAAGTCAGTTAATACTCACACACGCTGCTAGCTACGCACCTTATCGTTACTATCAGTCCCTTTCAGTTACACTTTTTAGTTGCAAATATGTTGCCCTACGTCGAAACAAGTCGTCATAGTGTAAACGCACCTTTAGCAATATGAAACCAGTCTTATTTTATCATTCGGATTAAAAATACAATATTGAGGGTTGGGAGCCACAAGGCAATATTTGCATTTCAACAATCCGAGAACAAAAGAATTCAAGATCCAATGGGTCTGTCCAGATGATCTTCTACACATTCATCTTAAAAAAGTGCCATCAGATTTTGAAACCTTTTGTTCTAGAGATTGTTGCCTTGCAAATACAGCCTTGTGGCTCTCAGCCCTAGATATAATGCAATACTGTATAAGTGGTATTTTTCGCGGTACATTTATTTTTGCGCAAAATCAATTAAGCGCGAAAATAAATGCACCGCGAAAATTACTGTGTATTTGTTACAAAGGGAGTTCCGTACTCGGCCAATGTTTACGTGCGCGAAAATAAAAACGCGCATAATGGTCCAAAATTGGCTGTGCTCGAAAATTACTGAGCGCGAAAATATTGGCGTTTACAGTATGTTGCAGTCTTAAAAATATTCATTGCAGGATGTATATACCTCATGTAAATGAGGCTTGCTCATGTTTGGAGAAGTGAATCTTGTTATTTCAATGATATTTTGTATATTACATTGGAGAATTTATTGAGCAGGTACTCATTTTTAGGGAGCAAAGTAGACATTTTCCACAATAGAATACCTGTGCACTATATCATTGTAAAAATCTTAACCATTGAAATTGTTGCTTTTACTAAGTGTGGTTTTAGAAGTCGACTGATAAAACGGAATTATTTTATTTTCCAACAATTAATCTTTTTTTTTTGAGATACAATAATATTGCACAGAACAGATGATTCAGTAATGTATGATTCATTGTGATTTAATAAAATCTTGATTTATTAACTTGTGTGTTGTGTATGTTAATAACCCTACCTCTCACTCTTTAAACCAGTTTGCACCACTGGAACATACTTCATTCTCTGGGCAGTGATTTGCTGACCATAAGGCCTAGTATCCATTGGCTGTTCGCATATTCAGTATTCCCTTGTCTCGTTTACTATTGTTTATAATTGTGCGGCGCAACACAGACAATAAACTTCGTTCTGCTTAGTGATCATACTAGTGGCCTATGTACGGCAGATGATTCTTACGACCTGGCAGCACCAAAAATCAACATGTTCATACTTGGTGAGCACCAGGTAATAGGAGTATCTGCCGTACATGTTCATACTTGGTATCTGCCGTACACAAGCACTGATATGATCACCAAGCAGAACGAAGTTTATTGTCTGTGTTGCGCCGCACAATTACAAACAATAGTAAACGAGACAAGGGAATACGGAATATGCGAACAGCCAATGGATACTAGGCCTTATGAACCCTCCTGCACCTCATTTTGTACCACTGGCACTGCATACATACATCACCAGATCAGCTCCGTATACTTGCCTTTCCACCGAGTACCCACCCATCCACATCCCCAAATTTTTGTTCTAAGCCAAGATATGATCAATTAAAAAATGTACATGAGTAAATACATGAATTATTACATTTTATTCCAATTTTATTTACAGTGTTTTGTACATGTAGTATACATCTTAAATTATGATTGTGGTAGCATTTTTAGGCGATAAAATTGCTGATTTGAAATGAGATTCCAAATGAGATTGAAATGAGATTCTTGCCCAATTCAAAAGAACTGGACCATTATGGAACTCACTTTAGGCTGAATGAACCGGTGGTTATTCTGAAATGTAAAGTTCATTTGTTTTGATGAATATCTTCTATGTCATCATTTGTCAATGTAGGCAAAATTTAGTTCAGAAACAGTCTGGTTACTTGTATTGGTCCCTATGGTGATATCTATACATTTGGAATCTCCTTTCTTGAATAAAACAAATACATTGGGCCAAAAAAATAACTCTCGTCTCAGCTTCCTTAGGCTATGCGCTACGCGGAAATCTTTTTTTTATTAAGTTTTTAGGTCACTATTGAAGCGGCCAAATTTTTTCCCTTCTTTTATCTCTCGATGTAAGGAAAAAAGCATAAAATCTCATGAAAACCTAAGAATTTTTTTTTTAACCCTATGCGTGCAGGAAGCTGAGACAGTTCTTTTTTTTTTTCTTTGGCCTTATCTTTATAATTATTAAAACATAAAAAATATTACAACATACAAAATACACAGCCAGCAATATTAAATGATAATCAGCAGCCCATTTCATAAAGCGTACGTATGATTGAAGCAAGCATGCGTTTAATTGAATCAAGCGTACCTTTGATTTTAAACGTAAATTTACATTGAATCAACCTATTTTACGCTTGATAAATTAAACGTACGCTTGATTCAAATCTTCATGAAACTAGCCGCGGGTCGACATCTTGGGTTTCCTCCATGACCAGAAATATATCTACCCAGAATATTCATGTGGCTCATGGTATCATTTTTTAAATGTGATGACTCACACCGGAAAGGGGGACTTTGCAACGATCTGCAGACTGAGATATCAGGCTGTCGAGTAGATAAGAGCAGAATGGCAGATTAACCATGTGTTCAAAGTTAAGACCATTGGAAATTTTAACTACCCATGGCTGTTGACGCACACATCAAATTTCTGACATGTGACCTTGAAGCCGGTAAACCGGATCATCGGGTATACGGTACATGTACACGTGAGCCGGTATTCTGGCTCGTCTGGTTCAAAGGGTTAAGAAAAACTGAATTAGACAAAGATGACAGATTTGTTAAGTTGAATTAAGTCAAGCAGTACTGATGAAGTTGACTCCAAGAATAATTAATGCTTACTTTACACAGGGGTAAGCTTACAAGTTGGGTATATACAGTGGAGTCATTTAACAGGGCTTACATTGAAATTTCATAACACAAATTAATAATATGTACAACTAGGAAATCAAATCTCCATAGTATACATATACTCTATAAACCTTGAAGTATGCAACAAGCAGCCGATTAATGCACACAAATCAATATGACCATACAAGGAATTAAATTAGTCATTTTTTAAAAATCATATACACATACTAAATCTTGCTGAATATTCAAATAAACTTCTGTTCAATGTTTGTCCAAAAATTAGTCAAAACAATACCAAAATCATGAACGATTAACATACAAAAAATATTAATACGCAGTGATTTGGTCGTAATCATGCAATCTTAATCAATCGTTACTAGTTTCTTACACAATACAAAACTACCAGTTCACAATGTTGTAGAATACAAGGGATGTGCTATGGATCTGGTAACAGAGCCTGATTGCTTGTTCCATACTTCAACATTAATAGAGTATATCTTCATTAAAACTTTGATACTTGTTAAAATTTACCAGATTATTCAACAAATTGATGTACTGAAACATCGTGTGAACAAACAAGCTGATAATTGTCTAATGACTATTATTGAAATCATTAAATTTCTACAAGTCGTGAAATTCAAAACGCAAAAAATAAGCGTATGACCTCGCGTAATACGAAAGACTTTCCTTTCACGCGATCACCTTGTCCAACAACCAATCAAGACAAGTGAGTGCATTTTTGCTATCGCACAACCAATCAAGACAAGTGAGTGCATTTTTGCTATCGCACATACTCTCATAATACGCAACCTGCAGATTTGACTTAAGGAAATTGAATGATTTGAATAATAATTTTGTTGGCGTCAGGCTAGGTTGAAAATAACTGTTTCATGTACCAAACTTCAATTGTTAAAGCAATACTATAAGAATTTGATCAAAAATGGTTTATAGTAAAAACAGCATAAAATGGAGAAATGTGGCTATCTAAAAGCGTTTTCAAGTGTATTTTGTGGAAAAAAAATGTTTTGCCAACAAAAATGGATTAAAAGCACATTCATGCTTTCCTATACTAGTACATATGGAATTAAATTCAAGATCCCGAATTTAATTCAACAAATGGCCATAACAGAAAAAGTAGGCATCTTTGAGCCAAATCGTTTGGAGGGTATTTATATCTACCCAAAACAAACCCAATTAGCCCAAAAAATCAAAAGTCATGGGTGACAGGGGGCGCTTTATTTTAAACACTTTATAGTATTGCTTTAAAAATCCTTTGCTCTCTTAATTTTCTATACTCTATAAATCTTGGAAGTATGCAACAAGCAGCCGATTAACGCAAAAAAACACCCAATATGACCATATGGGGAAATAAATTAGTCCCTATTTTTAGAATCATTAAAACGTACCCAATCCTGTTGAATATTCAAATTGATGTATTGCCTAGTTTTGCCAAATTGGTACCAACAAATTAGTCAAAAATAATACCAATATCATGACCGATTCTTGTTCAAAAATATTAATAATACGCAGTGATTTGGTCCGATTGTTTGTTGCATACTTCCAAGGTTTATAGAGTATGGAACAATGACATGAAACGTGTTATTTTGTGTACTTGGTCTTATTGAATCTTACTATACACTATAGATAAGTTGTGACTTTTTTGTCTGGTTAATAGAAATCAAAATATTTAAGACACACACAGATCACATAAGAGAATTTGTGCAACACACATTGTACACTGCAGCAAAAATCCATTTTCGGTATTCTAAATACGCACCATTATATCTGTTAACCTTATCAGTTAACATAACCACTACCACATCTTTGGTTATACAGGCAAGAATCAGATTTTAAGTATTAAACTGGTGATCAGAGTATTATACTTGCAATCATAGTAAAGTGAATTGCTGCTTTACAGTGATCTGATTGTGATTTTGTTATAATGTTAATTATAGCAAAGTTTTTGATAATTAGACATTAATTTACTGCACAACATCTTTTTGAGGTCATTTTTTTAAAATTGGAGGTGTTTGTTTTGGTATGAGGTTAAAAGATGGTGCAAAGTTATTATTGTCATTAATAACCATAATGTTTTCATTTAAATTCTCACTAATTGTGACATTTTTTTTGGTAAATAAAGGGTGACAATCATAGTTTCAATAAGTTTCTTACTTTAAATTATCATCTACTAAAAATATTGATCACTCTAGCAACTGCTTCTGCGTTGCATTTAGTCAAAAGCATCCTCGGCATGCGCGTATTACAATTCACGCAAGTCATTATCAAAAGTCATTGTTACCTGATAATGACCACGCAGTTGTTTGTGTTAAACTAGAAATAATCTTGTTAGATTGGATCGTGCTATTACGCAGAATATTAATTTAAAATATAAAATTTTTGTTCTTGCACAGAAAACAAATTAAAGGGACTATCTCCAGGAGTACCACAAATACGGAACCTTGTGACGTATCTTGCTCAGTCTGCCATATTTGAAGTTCTGCGCATTGCGCACAACTCGACTGCGCAAGATACGTCACAAGGTCCCGTATTTGTGGTACTTTCAAGATGCATTAAGGGACATACGAAAGTCGTCTATTACCTCTCCGCTTATTAAAGAACTGCACTGGCTACCAACAGATATCGTGTGTATCCCATGATGCATTGCTTCCTATGGGAAATTTTGTACAGGCAGTCATGTGAGTAGTTAGTGATGAAACATGCCCAAAATGCATGATGACAACAATTAACTTTGATTCATGGACATTTCATCACTAACTACTCACATAATTTCATATACAAATAACACATAGGAAGCAATGCATGATGGGATATACACAATATCTTCTCTTGGCTACCAGTCAAAGAACGGATTTTATTTAAGACTGTCCTTCTTGTGTACAGATGTCTCAACAACACGGCACCCATATATCTCAATGAACTCTTACAGATTTACATCCCTAGTCAATTTGCGATCTGGGCGCGATCAACTTCGGCTTATTTCCAACAGAACTTTCACTAGGTTTGGGGACTGCGCCTTCCAAAATGCTGTCCCACGGGTATGGAACAACTTACCTGTCGCAATGAGAAGATCGACCACAATTTCATTATTCAAGAAACAAACAAAAGCTCATCTTTTTCCAAAGTAGTGTTTCCACTGTTTTCACCATTTGTTTCATGTGTAGCCTTAAGAATGTAGTTTGTATGTAGTTTTAAGATTTTTGGTAAAGTATGTTATTTGTTTGTTGTAAAGCGCTGTGGTCGCGTCTTGACGTGTAACAGCGATATATAAAAACCGGTTATTATTAATTATTATTATTACGCAGTTCTTTGCTGTGGTGTACAATGTCCATCTTGCGACCTCTCCATTAACTGTAGCTATACATAATTTGACTATTGATAACATGTTCTTTGAATTACATTTTAATACACTACAAATAGTTTTAGGTCGAAATGCACAAAGCAGGACTAACTTAGTCCCGGACTAAGTGAACTTTGAAATTGTGGAATATCACACATTTTGGGGGAACTCTAGCCATAATATGAGTTCTTGTTTAAAGATGTAAACTGAAACTTTTACTATATGATTCATTTGTCTGTTTTAAAACATTTCAATTATTTTTAGAACACATAAATGGTTTAGTCTGGGACAAACTTAGTTAGTCCTGGACTAAACTAATTTTGTTCTTTTTGCCAAAAAATGCCATTGTTCCAAAACACAGAAATGGTCAAATTATAGTCATTTCAGCATATATCTTAATGCAAGGACATAAATTATTACAAATTTTTTAAAAAAAAGTGTTATTTTTCAAAAAAAAAAAATCAAATTTCACTTAGTCCGGGACTAAGTTAGTCCTGCTTTGTGCATACAGACCTTAAGAGTCTATACCCTGGGGGGGATACTCAAAAAATATTGATAGGTATGTGATATCCGCGATATCCAACAAAGGGTCTTGCGGAACTGATTTTTGGTCAAAAATAGGGTCTATGGAACTTATTTTTCCCAAATCGAGGTCTCAGGAACTGCTTTTTCCATAAAAAATGAAAATTGCTCTAAATTAGGTTGAAAACTTAATAAAACACACTTTTTGGTAATTTTCTTTGGGTCTACGGAACTAAAGCAATCTTGAAATGAGCATCTTGGGGAGCGGAAGAGGAGGCTTGAAAAGGGGGTCTTGAGGGTGGCACATACCTGTACATTCGGTCAATGTAAGTGACCCCGGGGGTCTTTGCCACAGATTTTAGTCAAGTCATTTTCCGCTGGGAAATTAGAAGTGTTGCCCCATTTTTAAAAAATCACCAAAATGTTCTTTTGAATGGTAACAATGTGCTTTACATATAAATAAGCATTATTATACAAATACTGCTCATGAGGGCAATTGCGCAAAATATCTACCCAAAGGTGGAGGGCAATAGTAGGCCCACGGTCTCCAGTCACCGAGGGTAGATATTTTGCACAATTGCTCGAATAAAGAGCAGTAAATATTTGTATAATAATGCTTAACTCATCCATCTGGTCAATTTCATTTATTTCATGAAACTACGCTACGTACGGCAAGACGAACATGACAGAACCTAAACAAGCCTTCTCGGGCGTTATGTTTGTAAAAAAGCTGATATCGCCCTGCGGTGATGTCACGCCAGGGCAATATCATGATGCTATGATGTCAAGCAAGAAATATACCAAATATTTTTGACAGTCTAATGCAGTGTCAACCAATCAAATGACAAGAATGTTTTCATGCGGTATATGATCAACAATAGTAGTTGAACATCTGTACTGTACCAAATTTGAGTACCCCGTTGCAATAAATATTACGCACTTGAAGATGCAGTTAACCTCATATTCGTTTTTAAGTATCATTTTTTCTCTCATTCATTTTATCAGCTTAATCGTCATTTTTAGTGCGAGCACAGTGCCTTGGAAACTAGCAAATTGTGCAGTAAACTGAAGAAATTCTTTAAAAAAATGAGAAGCTCTAGATATAGTGCATTTCCTACCTTGGTCACTGAAGGGTGAATACAGTACAGTAATGAGTATAAGAATGGTTTTATTTACAACAACATTATTTAGTCATGCTAGAAAATATTTGTTGAATGTTTTTACCAAGCCTATTTGTTGAAATAATAAATAATAGACTGACCTTAGTTTGATTCAAAAATCAAGTTTAGGTCCACGTCTTTTGTACATAACAGACCTCAGTGTGGAGGATAAACAAGCAAGCCTCAGGATTTATGGCATATAGGGCTAACAAAACAGTACTCATAATCACAATAGGTTGGTCCTTTTTTGAAATAACAGAAAGAAGTCTTGGACCCTTAAAATTGGGCTTCCAAAGAAATTAAAATCACCCATTGCTCCTCTGTATACACTATGGATTTGTCCTGACATCTTTTTATATATTACAGGCATGAGAATGATTTTTCATGAAAATATCTGAATTTGGTAAATAAACCACTAAAAAGGTTAAATCAAGCACAAAATTACCTGAATTTGGACGATAAAAATATCTAAAATCAGATAATTATCTGAAAAGTCTCATGCCTGATATTATGTAAACAGCTCAGTTTAGGGTTTCAAATACAACCACACACTCCCAAAATGGTTTAATTACTCACAGATGTCTAAGGGCATGACTATATTCTCGCTCGTGAGCTGCTCACGAGCAAATCCCCAGTGTGAACAAATAATCAAAAGTGTCTCGCTCATGACCAAAAGTGATGCGCCACTAGTTTTAATGCGTAAATCATTTCCCAATGTGAACACAACTGCTAAGTTGTCTCGCTCTAGAGCAGCTCACGACTAGTCATGACTATTATGTGTGAACAGGCCCTTAGTAATATCTGACAAATTTAACAAGTGAGAACTCTAGATTCTGTAAAAAATTCATCAATGAAAATGTGTAAGCATGTAACCTTTTAGTGACTTTGTAACTGGTATTGTATCATTAAAACGCAATGCACGGTATCCTTTTCACGCATTAACAATGTATCAAAATCACTTGTGCCCAAGTAGACTGACTCCACAGTCGCCAAATAGCTGAGGGCGCCATACTTCCGGTTCCTGTCTGGCTATTTGGCGACAGACAAAATAACATGCAATTTTTTTGGAGCACAATGTTACCAATTTTTGGTAACATAGCCTCTTAATCATGTTCGTATCTATCGCTCGGTGGCGTAACGTAAACGAGCCATTAATAACCCAAACACGCCTTGGAAAGAAACTGAACTTAAATATTCATTAATTCTTTGAGAAAAGTTTGTTTACCTCATTTGCATATAATTATTATTGTATATTATTCATGGTTAATTTCATTGTTGAGCGAGCATGTTTACGGCTTGTTTATTGTTTATATTATGTCAATTTGGAAGTTACTCATTAATATTCATATATGTTTTATTCACTTTTGCAATCGTCATTCTAACTATTATATATTAATGAGCTAAAGTGCTCCATTTTTATGACCTTTTTTTTACAGTCGTCACTGGCCAGCACAGGGCACAACGCAGTGATCAGTGCGCCCGGCCGGTCGACGACGCAGGATACAGTCTAGTGCACAAGCACATTGTTTATGATTACTTCAGAATCAAATACAACGTAATTTCCAGGTCTAAGGTAATACTGATTTGACGTTCGCAAAAAATAAGATGAGTTGATTTCTCAAGTCGACTTGGATATTTGTGATGACTCACCCCAAAAAGGGGGACTTTGCGACAGAACACTTTTCGAGAAACTGATTGAAAATAGGCAGCAAAAAATAAAGAAAATAATAAGAATTTCCAGCAGATTTTCTGTTGTAAAATTTGATCGTCTTGGTCTTGATCAATTTCAACAAGTAAGGTGTCATTTTAAAGCTTAGAGAATGTTGTAACAGATGAAATGATAAAATCAAAATTAATATCAAAGTTCGGGGCGAGCTATCACATTTTACCTTGGATTTACACACCTTTGTGGTGACAACCGTCAAAAATTGGTGTTGAGGGATGGTTGGAATAATATTAAGTTTAGAAAATACAACATACAAAGCAAATTTACACTGACCGTGTCCACTGATCTTTAAAATATACTTAATAAAATGTAAAATAATCGTGATAAAGTCAAGTCACTATTATTTGAAGTGCGGTTTAGTCATTTTACAAAATGTGCCAAGGCAACGAAAATTTAAAAAAAAAAACTGTTTTACAGGCCCGACCGACCCTTTATTTGCGTTTTTGAAGATTCTTTTTTTTAGTTTTGCTAAAATCATAAAAAATCAGCCGTTTTTGGCCAAAATTACACAATTTTTGTTATTTTTTAAAGAAAATTTCTTTGTACAAAAAATTCATTTTCCCCATTTTTTCTGATTTTGGGGTTAATTTAGGCAAAAAAAATTGGGAAAAAATTCGCCCGACCAACTGACCCTACTTGAAAGGCCCGCCTGACGTAAAACAGGATACATTTTTTTTTCGTCGCCTAAAGACAATCTACCCTATTCACTCGTCTAATTCAACTATTTTCCATCTGACAATCTCCCTAAATTAACAAAATCCCCATTTCCAAAGGTTTGACAAATAGTCACACTCTATGACCGACACTTCATGTAAATTATTTTAACAATTGTTGGCACGCTTGTATGAAAGCGCTCAACTGTAACGTGATCTAAATTCCAAAAATGAGTAGTTGAATTGGACGAGTGGATACGGTATTTTAACATGACAGTCGCGGGGTGGAATCTAGTACTGGTACTCCCATCTTTTAATAACTTAAGAATAATGATCAGTCAAACTCAAAGGTTTGCTATGGATCGTGCACCTGATAGCACCCATACAAAATCCTTAAAACACAAAGAAAAGGGCTAAAGCCAAATGGATTTCTTGTCAAGAGTTTCCACAGTACTTTGTGCTAGTACATTAAGGACATGTAAATAACATACAAAAATAGAGAAACGCTCTGGAAGACAATATACACACAAATGGTTTAACTTAGAGAGGTGGATGCGACTGCTCCACGGTAGGCCTGGATATTTGATACTCGGCACTGAAACCTTTTTTACTGATTGTGTCATCTGAACGGAATATGATAAACATGGTGTGACCTGTTGTTACTATATCTCCTGGGACCTGTAGAAATGAACAAAATAAATGTACAGTGATTATTGGACAGAGTTAGGCTCAAAACATAGTCCGCCTCCAAATAAAATTTTCACTACCAAACATTTGGTCGTGGCGTCAAAATGACGATTGACTTCAAATAAAATAACTTCTACACCGAGTTGAGACCAAATAAAATTTCACATGTGTTGAATTGCCATATACATTGCTCCAAATGTTTGTTACCGGATTATACTTTAAATTTGATCGCAAATATTTGGTGACATCGTGACCAAATGTTTGGTAGTGAAAATTTTGTTTGGAGGCTGACTATGTTTTCACCCTTATCCATTAGGCTTTTAATGTGTTGTTATCACTTGGTTAATATCAGGGGTGTGAGAAGTCATGTGATAAAAAAAGCTGAAAATGGTGAAAAAATGACAAAAAACAGGCTGAAAATGAAAGAAAAGCTGAATTTATGACTCTTTTGAAGCCATTAAAAAAGCTGAAATCAGCTTAAAAGCTGAACTCTCACACCCGTGTAATATGCATTCATTGGTTGAAAGTTCAAATATCATATAGCTGTATTATGTGTCTTAGGTCTATATGTAACCTTGATTGCATATCTAAAACGTTTTTGCGTGCATATTTAAAGGAGCTCTGTCCGATTGGGTCAACATTTTTTCAAACTTTCTGAGATTTTGATATTGAAATACTCCTCATATTTTTCTCATTGGCCATGTGAAATTTTACGGCTGAAACATGTTGCGTTTCAGAGATATAAGTGAAAATTTGTTATTTTTTTTTAAATTTTACTTTAACCATAAAATTACATGCACAGTAAAGTATAGGCAAATGGAAAATACAAAATTGGTCATAAAATCAAAATGGTTGTTCCGATTTGACTGAAGTTTGAAATTGACGCATCATAAGTGGCGATCTTTCATATGGCAGTGGAACTAAAATTTGAAAAAATCAGACCATGTACCTTTAAATCGCACAGGCAAAGGTATCCTCAGACCAAGTAGTACGATTACACATTACTTGCTTGGCAAATCCATAATAATTGGCTCACTTTTGTCATTTACGAAGACAATTTTGATAAATTTGTGGTCAAAATATGATTAGTTTTTTGTTCTATATCAATGATATTCATGCTTACTATGCCTTTAGTTTTGATACTCCCTGTGTGCTCTTCGGTAATATTGAACATATGTATGGTTGAGTGCTGTATCACATTCAGCTAATACAGGGTTCGACTTTACTGTCGGACTTGACCGACAGAATTTTGGAAGGATCGACCAGTTCAGCAATGAGATGGTCCTTCGGTCCGATCATATTTTTAGGCTGTCACTGATTTTGGAATTAAAAGTCCTTCTGAAGGACCTGTAAATTTAGTGAAGGACCTGTGGATTTTGAGACTTACTGGTCCTTCTGTCCAGTGGATTTAAAAGGCAACCCTGGCTAATACAACACTAAATCATAGATATCTCTGCATATTGTACAAACGATTACTAATAAAAAAAGCCACTACTCTTTATTAATTAGCTGACAAGAATCTATAATAATAATAATAATCAGATTTTTATAGCGCTTTTTAACTATGTATGCAAAGCGCTGTCGCAAATTATTATTACGTTGCCGCCAGGAAACCGTCACAATCATTTACCATTAACTAGTTGTCCCTGGCCAGGCGCGCATCCTATCTGCACTTAGATTGTAATGTTCCCCATAACAGCTACCCGATAATGCTCGGGTCGACGAAGCAATGAGGATTAAATCCCTTGCCCAAGGACATAACTTGTTGGCCGTAGCGGGGCTCGAACTCACGATCTCATGATTCGGAGTCCTGCGCTATTCAACTGGACCACACGAGCTCCTAAATCCTTGTCTCTGATAAAGTTGTATAAATAACAATAAGGCAAAAACAAAAAACAAGTTTGTTTCCTTTGCGTTGCGCGCATTTCGTTTTGGCGTCATATATTTGCGCATTTCATTTTTTTTATTTGATATTTTAGAAAACAAAAATCAAAATAGCCAATTTGATAACAAGAACTGGGAAAATTGCAAAATTTTTACTAAAGAAGTGTTTTCTTTTCAACAAAAACTTGAAACCGGACAGGTTTCTTAATGAAAAAATCACCCATGCGGATTTTCAATCAAAATTTGCCTTAGCACCTCTTGAAACAATACAAAAAATAAAAACAAAATAAAATAAAAAAAAACATTTCGCATTTAGGTTTTTTGACCACCTACAGGAAACAAACTTTTTTTTTTGGCCTAATCCCACTTACTTGATGCCCACAAAATCTTTCTATTGCGGGCGCTGAGTAGTTATCACCGTCTAATATTTCTAGATAATCATAATCACATTCTGTTTCATGTTCTATATCAAAATCTTGGAACCATAATCTAACAAATGTTCCTTCTGGTGCTATAATAGTCCATTGACAGTCTTCCTATATGATGTAAAGAAAAACACAAAAACATTTTATTTACTTTATTGAACAAGGATTGAAAGACAAGGATTTAGATATATGTAACCTGCAAACTTTTAGACATTGGCCATTAAGCTATTCCAGAAATTAATGGTACACCCCCTAAAGAAGGCATTCACCTTTTTGCTTAACATTTTGAGAATTCCCAGGCTACGAATGTACATGCCTTCTTTAGGGGTCCCTCCTTTGTAAAAAAAAATGGGAATTCCCGTGCCTTCTTTACTAACTTAGCTGAAAACGGTAAATATTTTGCGAATTTGGACTGAATTTGGCAAAAAAAATGTGGAAATCCCATTCCTTCTTTACCTACATCAAAGAAAATGAAATATTTGTTTTGGGATTTCCCTCTACAAAATGTAAATGAAAATTTTGGGAATCCCATGCCTTCTTTAGGGGGTGTACCAGTAATTTCTAGAATAGCCCATTGAGAATCTGGAGTTCAAATCTGATGAAAATAAGGAGAATAATATGTCATCATTCACTCTCAGTCTGGTAGTTATTCTTAAAGCAAAAATCTTCACATGATCTTGCTAGAAGCCCTTTTTACTCTTTGCATGCTTTGCAATTATAGTCCAGGCATTTAAAAAGCTTTTGATACTGTTGATCATAGCCTTCTTATCAAAAAACTTAAGAAGTATGGTATCAGTGGCAATGAACTTAACTGGTTTAAATCATAT
>JXSR01S014256.1:20443-34254 GCA_000969725.1 Ophiothrix spiculata | reverse complement strand
AAAATACTGATAAAGCATAACAATGAAGTATTGTACAAAAATATATATCACATGAACTTTGGTGGGCAATCTTATTTCCATTTTAAATTTCTAAATTTAAGTACTGCAAAATTTAAAATCCATTTTTGCAAATACACACACAATATATCTATTACAGGATCTTAAGATTATGGTTTTATTATTTACAGCAGAGCCTTGGTTTCATGATTGTACAGGGTGTCCCAGAAAAAACCTTACAATCTTTGCGTGTAATTTTCTTGGGTTCTCAGAAAGTATGTAAAGGTTGCGTTTTATAGCCCATGAGTTGAACTTTCAGATACCGTTTGTTTCATATCAATCGGTAGTGTACAACAAAAGTTATGTTTTATCAAATATTTGGGTGGAATTTTGTCTGGTCCAATTTCATAATTATTGGCCATAAAATATGGGTGTTTCTGAATGGAATAAGAATGGGTCACCTTGGGAATATTATCATATCTGTCTTATTTTAAAATCAAATTTGTTCATTTTGTCAGCATAGATAAAAGAGAGCATGCACATAGTAAATTAGTAAACATTGCCACGGTTCAATGAAAATACTCAATAGAACATCATTCAAGGGGAACTCACAAAATCGTAACTGGACCAGAAAATTTTACATCCAAATATTTGACAAAGCATAACTTTAGTTGTACACTACCGATTGAAATGAAACAAACGGTATCTGAGAGATCAATTCATGGGCTATAAAATGCACTCTTTACGTACCTTCTGATTATCCGTTTAACCCAAGAAAATAACATGCAAAGATTGTAAGGTTTTTTCTGGGACACCGTGTATTTATGGAAGTTCTTGACAAATCCTGTATTATTTATGTAACAGTTTAAATAAAAGTGCAAAACACAGTATCTGTACGATAGAGTTGAACCATACTTTTAATAACCACCAAATATTTGGTACAACAAGTTTGCCACTTTTAAATTAGTTCCGATGTATAATTAAGGATCCAATAAGGAAACTCATGTTTTCCAGACGGTTTCGACAGAAAACGTTCAAGCATAGGGGAACGCGTATTGTTATGCTAATGACCTAACCTGAGTGGAACACGTCCAATCGATGATACATCGATCATTTCAATTATTAGGCCTACCCCCGGGGGCCTACCATCTGGTCATGTTGATGACTTTGATCAATGAACTCGATTGATAGATACAACTTGAAGATATCTATCATTATCAGGAAAAGAACATAGATAAATATTTTCATAAATCATACACAGGCCCATTTATATTAATAATTAAAGAAATAGGCCTATACATTTTTGGGTAAATAAAATAAAAGAAAACAAAACAAAATCAAATGAAATTGAATTGAATGGAAAGAACAAATAAAACAAAATAAATAAAATAAAAATGTCAATGTTCAATGCAAATGGAAATTATGTCTTAGTTTGAAAAATATGTTCAAATCGTTAGTTTTTATCAGTTCAAGCGAAAATGATTTGGATTTAATATTTAGAATCTTGTTTCCTTGTTAGGCTATAATGACGACTTTGTTTTTTAATAAAAACAATTGTATAAGTTGAGACGAAAATACCGAACAGGTATAAGTTCAGTGCCACAAATAAAGTCTAGCAGTCAATCGTGATCCAAGTCAAGAACATGATAATGACCGAGGTATCAATGAATGATCCCCTTAAGTCATTAGAATAACAATACGCGTTCCCCTATGCTTGAACGTTTTGTGTTTCGACAGTCCTTTTCTGCTGTCTTCCTCAGTTGATTGTTGGGATGGTGATCACCATAATCCACTGAGGAAGGCAGCAGAAAGCCGGGCCTGTCGAAACCATCACCTTTTTGGAAAATTCTGATGAAATTCTAAATTATGTTTATTGGCATTCCTGATGAATCTTTTCAAGAAGTTCCAATGAATTTCTGCAAATAACAGAGACTCAGTAATGAAAATCATAAAATATTTGGAGACAACTTTATGTGATGACCAATGTGTTAATACAAGAAAATAAATGGAAATCAATTTAACAATGAAGACTTGATGGACCCAAGGAAGTTATAACTTCCTTGGATGGACCAAATATTTGGTAGCTTAGAGTGGTTCTATCATAAGAAATAGTAATGTGCAGTACTTTTGGTCATTAATGGGGTTTTGGACATAGTCAATAACACTGCTTCATTTCCCCCCCCCCCCGAAAAAAAAAATAAAGCTTTCTTTATTCAGAGTATCTCCTTTTGCATTTAACTATTAGTAATCAAAGCAGCATGTCAAGTTTCCTTTTGAAAAAATGTACCCCATCATAAAAAATTTTTGATTTTCTTTTAATTCTTAAATATTATTAACAACAACTAAAATACAGCCCTATAAAATTGAAACTTCAAAAGTGGCCAAATCAGCAGATCCCATGCAAAATTGAAATGTATTTTTGCTTACGCCAAGAAAAAAAAAGGGTTGTCTCAGAAACCTTTAGCAAAAAGCTATGCGGTATGCAATTTTTATTTTTTTTAGGAAATAAATTATACGGTATTTCTATTTTTTTCAACGCTCTAAACTTTTGATCGCCCAACTTATATGTGTGAAGTGCCCAGTTTCTAAGTACAATACCACCCGTTTTAACTATGGGGAATCTTGACAGTTGAAATAAAACGTAAAATTCAAGGTAAAATTGCAACAGCAAATGACAGCAACCCGGACAGCGGTTGATCACGGGATTAGGGCCTACTCTCGATAAAATAAAAGAGAGAAAGACCAGCGCGTAGCTCTACGCACTAATTCATTTTCACATCCCAATGCGCGCGGGTTTCTGACACAAACTTTTTTTGCCTTATCTACCACGTGTATCAAAAAATTGTGCACGGATTAAAACTGATTTTGACCTTGATAAAAGCACCAAATCACAATGTTCTTGTTATTGTAGTAAAGTAGAATAAATAAGCTTTCAAATGCAGAAACAATTATAGAAATCGGATGAAAAATAAAAAAGATATGACCAATTTTGTGAGTACTTTTAGCTTTTATCATAATGCCATAAGCCGTATTTGTGATATGTAATATCTTGCTTATCTGTGTAAATCCCATTGGAATGGAAGAAAAAGAGACGTACTTACAAAATTGGTCATATCTTTTTTATTTTACATCCGATTTCCATCATTTTTTCTGCATTTAAAAGCTTATTAAATTTGCTTTACTACAATAACAAGAAAATTATGATTTGGTGCTTTTGTCAAGGTCAAAATCAGTTTTAATCCGTGCACAATTTTTTTTGATACACGTGGTACAATCTACGATGTAAAATGTATTACAAGCACATCTTTGCCTATTTCTTGACATTAGACATCAATAAATGCTTAAAGAGAAATGCCTCTTACTCAGGAACAACATGGAAAACCAAATTCTAGTTTTTGACTTTTCTAAAGGTTTAATCAAATTTTTAACAATATCGGGAAGCTGACTGTTAGTATACAAATATTGACTGCTTTGAGGGGCATGGTTTAAATTATTTTTTCGAGGTGATCTTAAAACCATATTCGGTTTTGAGATCACCGAGGGGAAATAATTTTAACCATGCCCCGAACAAACAGCAGTCAATATTCGTTTTATATACCGAATATATAGATTTTCGTCATCTGGTTGGTTAAAACAACGAGATATTAATATCTCGTTGGTTAAAAGAACCGATAATGATTTACGATATTTCTCTTTTCAATGCTGACCGCGTCGTATTTTGCGCAAAATGTATTGAGCGGGCCTAGTGTAAAATATGCGCCGGGCCTAGTAAAATTCATGCCCTCACTTTTAACCAATCAGAGAACAGGAATCTATGTATGATGTATATAATATGGAACATAGAAAATGTTAATCCCCTGCAGATATAATTGGAAACTTTTGATCAATGCACCTTTAACATTGAGAGACTTAAGCATTCCACACAAATTATTGACCATGCAGTAGTAGATATGTTGGTTGAACATTATTACAGTAGTATTCTACTTGGGTAACTGAATTTTCAAAAATAAATACATTTTGGCAATTTGAAATATAGGTATTAAATTGGTATAGTTAAAATAGCCTTTAACTTTAGAAATCTTATCAGTTCTGACAAAAGTTTTTCACAAATAAAA
The DNA here is from genome assembly GCA_000969725.1 of Ophiothrix spiculata. Lineage (NCBI taxonomy): Eukaryota > Metazoa > Echinodermata > Ophiuroidea > Amphilepidida > Ophiotrichidae > Ophiothrix > Ophiothrix spiculata. The sequence goes on along the minus strand of JXSR01S014256.1, from coordinate 30,142 downwards.
AAATCAAGTAGGAGACGTACATGAAAATCTATGTGGTATTATGTAATCAGATCTTCAATATTGTAAATTCAGTTTGGCTCACTCAACGAAATATTTACAGATGGGAGACGTTTAGAACAACCAGGCCCGTAGCCAGGATTTTTGCAAGGGGGGGGGGGGGGGTTGCAGATTTTCAAAAAGTTTTGGAGGAAATATTTTTGTTTGGTCGACCCTAAACTAATTTTAGTGGTTTTGACAAAGTGATAAGCAAAAAAAAAAAAAAAAAAAGTTTACAGTAGTTTTCGAAGCATTTTGTGTAGAATTTCATTAAGAAACGTCCTACATTTACGTGTTTTGGTGCTTTAGGTGTTCTTTTGGCGGACATTTAGGGAATTTATGCGGACCTTTTTTGTACATTGTAAAATTTGGGGGTGCGACGCCCCCAACGCACCGCCCCCTGGCTACGGGCCTGAGAACAACCTTTATACAGGCAGCTAAAATGGCAATAATTCATGTAAATAAATAAATATAAAAGGATAAATATAAGTGCTCTAATCATACTAATTAGTCTGCATAAATATATGCAATAATTCATAAATATATAATCTTACTTCAGCTATTTCAGATCTGAACTGGTAAAAAAGTTGATAGATTTACATTGAGCGTTATGCTAAAATATATAACACCTACAAACATGTATATAAACTGATGTCACTGTCACAGTGACTACAGTTTCGAACAAGAATCATATGGTTACAAATTGGACATGTTTGGGAAAGAGAATCTACATGGATATTCGCTGACAAAGTGTGACATCAAAATCAATAGTTGCCAAGTGACTGGTTCACGCTTATTGCAATTTGAACCACGATAAAAATGATCACAACACATACTCAATGGATAGCCAACTGAGCGAGAACAAAGCGTGAACCAGTAACTAGGATATGACGTTTTAACTTTGTCAGCAAATTCAAAAGATAGATAGGAAGAATCTTTTCACGAATGGATTCTTGGATTTTTGACCCTGTTCCTATAGCTTCATGACCCATGTGCATGAAAATAGTTGTCTCACACAAGGGGGAGAATCCCAGTAGCTTATGGACTTGTGAGTTGAAATTCAGAATCCACTTTTCAAATGTGTGTCATTTTAACTGTCTTGTGCCTACAATACTTATGCTGTCATTATTACCGCTAATACATCAAATGATGCAAAAAAATCTCAAAATGCTTAGGGAAAAGTGTGGGGATGATGCTGAACTTGTCCAATGCCCCTTTAACAGATATTTTCGTGGCTGATGTGATTACAAATTAGAACTAGTTTACAAATTGTAATTCAAATACTTATACACAAATTAGAACACAACAACAACTGATTTCAGAAATGTCTTATTTCAGATTGTTAACAAAATAGAATTAACATTTGTTTTGAATACATATCAATGACGAGTAATGACGATGTCTATGTACAAAATTCATTTACATAACATTACAAATAATATATATACAGCATGCCTGTATAAATAAATTAGATAATACTTAAAACATCTGAACTTTTTCCAGGTATAATACTGGTCAACATAAAAAAAGATAATGCTATCAAAGTCACAAAGGATAATCTTACATGGAATATATTTTTGTTGAACTTGCAATGAACATTTTGGTTTTTTTAAACATAAATATACAAAAGCAACTGTGATCCTTACAATCACACTTTTTCCATTTAACTGCATCAGATTTCCAGATTTGATAGAATATATTGAGAAGCCAGCTTTTGTTCATACGCTTCTACATCATAATTGTGGCTGTCCAGCCTGGATGAGCCGTTAATGCCAGAAACTTCATTTTGCGCTAGAGGTGAAAATGCATGTCAAGGTCTTAATTTGCCGAAATTGATTTTTTTGACAGATTCACAATCCTCGTGCTTACCAAATGCTTACTACAAAATACCAGCAAAGTTTCATTTCAAGAAAATGATAGGAAATATGAAATAAATCGACATATTTGTAAGACAATCAACAGAAAATATAGGGCTTACTGATCTTTATACTTTTTACTTTCTGACAAACTTTGACGGACCATAACTTGACTTCTGGAAATTGTGTGAAGTTCACTGAAATGTCATTTTAATCCTTAAAACATGGTCTTTGCAAATATTTAAAAAAGTGAAAATGACAAGAGGTGGCATTTACGGCTGGTTTGGGATGGACGGTCACAATTGATATTTAATCATAATTGATCTTATTTAAGTCTCTCCTTCATTTCTATAATAACACAATGTAAATGTTTTATACCATAATGACACTTAAATAAGCTTCTGCAACAACCCGTCCAACGTCATTTGTAGAAACACAACTGTACATGCCCTCATCTTTCTTCTTGGCATTGACAATGAAGAAATCATCAGTAAACGGTATGCGAATAAATCTCATCTCCTTGTCCGCTGGGAACATTCGCTTACCATCTTTCATCCAGTAAAGCTCTGGTTTAGGATAGCCTTCAGTGCCACACTCTAATTTCACATTTTGACCAAGTGCTACTGAACTGTCTTTAGGAGTAGATGTAAATCTTGGAAAAGCTGTAGAGGAGGAAAAAGTAACAAAATGAGTTAGGACTTGGTATCCATGAATGAATTTAAAATGGAAAATTATCTGACCTGTAACTCATTTCAATTTCAATTGTATCTGCAGCTTTATACTTTGATCAACACCAAATAGGCGGGCCTCTTCACATCGTGAATTGATACAGATAAGTGCGTGCATAGCTGGACACAGCAAACCTGCAGAAGACGCAGCGCGCATTGCACGTGTGACTCGCGCATCAGTATCTACGGCGCCCGTGTAATTGGGATTATGTTTACTTGCGGATGAAGAAAAGGATCATAATTCCCGCCTATTTAGTGTTGATCAAAGTATAGAAGGAGAGATGAAAATGATGATAAAAAAAGCTTATTCCTATGCAAACTTTTATCTTGTGCATGCTTTTATATCTTATGCCTTTTAATATTTTGATGGGTGGGAATATTTTTCTGTTTTTCATTTTATGTTGTAAACTGCATCATAGTTACTAACAGTATTCACTTTATATTAAAACTGTGTTTTTTTTATCATTATTATGATTATTTAAACTTAATGTGAATTTTTTTTTTAACATGTTGTTATTTGTATTATTTTGAATCTTGTATTTGCTTTTTTAAAATCACAAAGTTATACATTTTATTCTTCAAAGTGATTCTTGGTTTCAATAATAATCAGAAACTAAAAGGTTGTAAATACAAGAGATAGTTGTTTCATCGATTATTATGAAAGTACATAACATTAAGAAGGTTTGTGTGTGTTGATCTTAAATCTCTTGTAATTGATAGTGTTGTTTGGTAGTTTGGTTTATTACAAAGTATGAGTTTTGCTTTTAGTAATGTTTTTAAAACAAGCCTAGGGATCTTAGACTTCAAACATTTTCTTATATTTAAATGTGCTCCTACCTTGGACAGTAATGACTGCTTCATATGAAATCTTCCTCCCAAAGTTGTTGGACATGCTGCACTGGTATATGCCCTCATCAACCTCGCCAACATTGTTGAGATGAAATGTAATGCTGATTTCTCTCATAGCTCCTATCTGGCTTTCTGTCACTTGAACTCTGGGATTAGCAGACTCTAACTCAGCAACAAACTCTTCATAGGTATACAAGCCCTGGCAACAGAAATTTGAATTTAAAAAGATGCATGTGTAATGCTACAACAATTCCATGGAGTAGATGAAACCAATAATCAAGTCATCAAATGGGTCAGCTACAGCAGGGGGATGACTCTGATCATTTTAAAAACAGACTATTAAAGCAGACGTAAATTGATAGACCTGTACAAAATATTATGGATGTTTAATTTCATGTTACACACAATAAACAATCTCTTTCTTGCTTTCATCATACATTGTTTCTTTTCATGACATACTAGCATCCTAAACCCAAGTCCTGTTGCCAGCTTGAAGTTTCGCCAATCCGAAGGCTTGTTAGTCCAAAGACTTGCTAGACCAAACACAATATTCAATAGAGAAAAATGCTACCTTTATAAAGGCTCGCTTGTCCAAAAGAATGAGCTCGATAGGATCGTTAGTCCGAATATTAAAACAGATTCGCCAATCCAAATCGGTAGTTGAATTTTAAATACAGCTTGCTAGTCCAAACTTAAAGAGGCTCACTAGTCCCAATTTTAAAAAAGGGCTCACTAGTCCAAATTTTGAAAACAGCTTGCTAGTCCAAATTTCCAAAGCAGCTTGCTATTTCAATTTTCGAAAAAGCACAATTGAAATATGCACAGAATATTTTTTCATTTAGACAAGAGGGTTGTTTTAAGAAATTGAACAAGCCTTTTTTAATATTTGGACAGGTGAGACATTTTCAAAATTCAGACTAGCAAGCTGTCTTTGGAATTCGGATTAGCAAGTATTTAAAAAAAATTTTAACTCAAATTATAATTCAGACTAGCGAGCTATCGAACTAGCGAGTCATCAGACTAGCGAACGTTTGGTCTAGCTAGTTGTCCCCTCTCAAAGCTCCACCATGGTCCGCCCTTTGCTAATGCATAAATAGTCATTTTTGAATGTGAATTTGAATTTGAATGTGATATATTTCAAACCATGCCCTGTATTTCTCACTGATAACAGAAAGGTGCAACTTAGTCCATCTTCAGTGAATACTACATCACACACTTCACCACTAGATTAGCAGCCTAACATCAGAGAACTGTTCATCTCTTACCGGAGCACATGTTATAATCAATTGGCTACATCTCCACTGGATGCTATCACACACTTTCAAGGGTAGCACTAGGTTCAAAATTTTCAGAATCCCATGGGATTTGAACGAAATACAACAAAATTCAGAATTCAGTGACTTTGGGATGCAGATACACAGCCTCAATGCTAAGTTTGTACACCTTAATGATAGGTTATCACCCTCTTCCCAGAGACCTGCACCTGTTACTTACATGTGCATCTTTAAACCAATTTGCTACATAAGGTCCATCTCCACTGAATGCTATCACACATTTCAATACGACGTCAGTTCCCCTCATAGCTGTTATAGACTCTGGGTGTTGAATAACAACTGGAGACTCAGATTCACCTAGAGGAAAAACAATTGAAATGATTTTAGTAATATCTGAGTCAACCTGGGCAACCTTAGTTAACATGGGCATTGTGGAATCATTTCAATCATACTTGGAGCTTCAAGGATTGTATGTTTCTATGAAATGCTTTTTTGTTTACTACAGAACCCAAATCCATGATGTTTTTGTTGCGGTATGTGTCACATGCATGATCTTGATATACGGTACTTTATAAATTCCAACATAGGTTACATGTTAGTGCATACTATGTTATGCATTGTTGTCCTTCAGCTGTAATATTGTGACGAACTTCTATTGGAGAATTTGGCCTACACTTTAACCTCTGTTTAGCAGGTTAGACACATTAAGGCATTGTAAAAACCAATACAACTCAAACCAAAGACTTTGGTTGGGGCTAGCACCGTGCTTTACATGCATGCAAACCTACTTAGAGAAAAAGCACCTTTTGTTTACACACAATAGAAACCACACCCGAGGTATTTTTTCAAGACTAACATTACAAAACTGGGGAAACTTCCTACTGAAAACATGTATTTTAGCAGTGAGATATTTGCATCATTCACATACCATATACTATGACCTGTGCTTCCCTAGACACCACCTCTTTCTCTGGGTTGGTCACTGTACACTGATAACTGCCCTCATCTTCTTCTTGTATATCTGTGAGATGCAGTGAGGTTGTAAGCTCCTGGATATATTTATTGTCTGGGTTGGGGAGCCGTTCATGGACAATCCATTCAACCTGGGAGTCATTGGTATTCAAAAGTGCTAGCATTTCTCTCTGGGTGTAAAGTGGCTGTTAAAGGAAGGGAAATAAGACAAATTATGATAACAATAATGGTTACAAAGTTAATATATTAACTATGGTACTGAAAATGGTAGGTGCCTAAAAAGATGGATGAGAACAATTTTGAAATTTTCGAGACAGTTTCCAGTTGGATAAAACCCGCAAGTGCTAGTAGGAAGATGTCTATCCCATATAAAATTTAAATTCAACAAGAATCAAGCACAAACTAGTTATCTATATATCCTTGCTGTGCAGAGCAGGTTGGATTGGGGTTACAGAATTACGAATGTTTACACCATTAAATACTTTTAACATTTTAAAAATGCAAAATCTTTTTTACATCAATTTTTAGGAACCTGATTTTTTCTTGAAATTGTTATCACTATATAAAGTTGACACTGAAAATAGTTATTAAGTCTTTAAAATAAACTGATGGAACATAATGCAAAAATCATTTTGATGGATCAATAGATTAAGAATTGGAAAAGTTGCCCATTATTAAATATGCTAGTCCTAGTCAGGCATTTCTATATTCATGAGCAATTAAAAATACTCAGTATCAAATTGAGATTGCAAAGACCGAAACAACTTATTATGTAGGACTCAAGTATCTGGGGTTTGGATAGGGACGTGCATCTGGGAAAATTGAACAGCCACGCATCCAAATACCAGTTTTCCAAAAAAGGGACCCATCCATATAACAAATCTTCCAAATTGTGAGTCAAATTTAATCAAAAAACACATTTTTCTGCCCAAATTTGCACTATTTTGGCAAACAGTTTTGTGAGAAGAAATGTCAAAATTTGCACCAAATTTTAGAAAAGAAAATTTAAAAAAATGAACCATCAAAATACCAAATTTTGCAAAGAAAAAGGACATATTGAAATACCAGGGAGCCTGATTTTGCTACCCGAATGAATTTATGGCACGTTCCCATAACCCCTTTTGTACTAAGTACCCCCCCCCCCCGGGATCAAGTAGCATAAATAAATGTATTAGTTTTGATTGTAAGGCACAAACCTGTCCATCTTTGAGCCAATTCAAGAAGTGATACTCATGGTCTGGATTCGGTAGATAGATAGCATTACAACTCAATGTGACATTCTGTCCTACAACTGCTACTGCTGGTTTGGGATTGGTCACTAAGCGAGGCCATTCTGCAAATGGATCAGCAACTAGTGTGCAACAAAAACAAAGTTAACACTTATTTCAATTTATAAATTTCAGCTGAAAAAAAACCCCAAAGTATTTACTAACTGCAATAATGAAAAACAAAAAGCTTAGGCCAAAGAAAAAAAGAACTCTTGTCTCGAATTTTACCGCATTTCTTTTTTTTTTTTAGGTTTTCAGGATACTTTCTGCTTTTTTATTCTTTTTTCTTACATCGAGAGAAAAAAAAAGGAAAAATTCGGCCGCAAAGCGCCCGAAAAAAAAAAGTGATCTAAAAACATAATATAAAAAAAATCCGTGTGCGCATAGCCTTTTTGGACTAAAAAAAAAAATGCGTAGCATTTAGGGTTTTGGGCCTTAGGAACCTGAGACAGAGTTCTTTTTTTTGTCCTTATTGCTTGAAATTGCCACTAAGTACAGACAGCCAACAGTAACTATTTGAAAAGATGAAAACCTGCTGACTTTATATTTTGTTGGTTCTGATGATGTTAACCTTCATTGATTGCAAGGGTCCCAGTGGGGCCACTTGTAGCTCAAAACAGCAACCTGAGATTTTTATTTCACTCAATGTCTTGAAAACCATTTTTCTGCATCACAGCATTAAACATATTTGGAGAGCAAGTATGTTGGTCTTTGAGTCCCATAAAATGTGCATTTCACAAAAAGCTAATAATATTTATCATTATTCAGTGTATAATCATTAAGGCACTTCCAAAGACCAATACAACAGACCTCACCTTAGCATTTCTAAGCCATTATTTACTTTGCTTAAAAATGGAATACCATTTCAAGGAGATACCATTTCTTATTGAAAGGAGATACCATTTCTTGTTGCACCATGGAGGTTAAATTGGGGTATTCCTATATTTTACCAATGATGAAGTTTGTTGATCATGACAACGAAATTGTCAGGTTAGTGTATTTAACCACTGGTTCTGTTAAATAAAAATTCCAACTTCAATTTATATCCATGAACATGAAGAACCTATTTACGAATTTGCAAATAGTTTTTTGAATCTCATCTTAATGTGTGAATTTTAAAAACACACACTCATATTTTCTTTCAGTTTTGCGCACCGGTACTGTTTACTAGACTCGATACTCCAGTCCCCTAATCGGCTGCGCTTTTTTTACCCACAATCCTTTACGTTGCCTTGATTCGGGGACTGGAAACAAAACATGAAAAAAGTTGAAGCACGCGCCCCTGCAATTACGGGGCATGTATAATTAATTAGTTTAACCATATTTGGACATCGTTTGCCCAAAATAAGTTATAGCCCTTCTTACGCAATACAATTGTGTTAAGGACTTGCTTAAGAAATATTTACTAAACATTAATCATGATAATTTCAAGAAAACAACAAACATGTTTTCTAAAGCTACATCTTGTGCGTCAACGCGTCACATACTTGCATATAACAACGCCATAAAATTTGCTAGGTTAACAGACATTTGGTTTGTACCGTAGATATTTAAGAGCATTTGTACCATTAGGCATAATAAAATGACTGGTTCTGAGCTAGAAGCTTTTGTATAATAGGCCTCATAACTTTCTTTGATCTCCGAAAGATAAACTCCCGGTAATCAATTTAGTAGGCCTACTTGAGTTTGCTGACATAGGTATAAAATATTTCAATTTTAAAAGGACTGAAGCCATCCCAAATAGGCCTTATTGTGAAGTGATCATTTAAAGAAGCTAACCGTGATGATCTGCGTTATATTTAGTACCTAATAGATGCCATGATGCCAAAATAACCTCCGAGTCTAGAGTTTACCGAAATCAAACTGATTATTCTTCAACATGGTCATGACTTTATTTTTCAAAATTAAATCGTAGACTTCAAGACTCAAGTTCATACAATGCCGACATTCGCCGTGATTGCCGGGACAAACCTAACTTTCCAGAAAATAAGGGCTATCCGATAGTTTACTGAATTAAGGTGATGAAACATTCCATAGAAAACTGTCAAAACAATAAAATCTATGAAATCTTAATAACTTAACTGTGTCTAGGAAAAAAAGTTCATTACGGTAGACTACTATTATTTTCCTTTGAACAGATAACGGTAGACGATCGTCCATCGGAATAGATTTTTTTGTATTGTTTAATTAAACGAAAATCAGTATATAAGATTTTATAAAAACAATTTAGATTTTACTTTGTAAAGAAGACACGAGCACACAGCTTGGATTTCATAATCATGTTCACAGCTAGACCCGTATCATAAGTGGATCTAGAAAGAAAAAAAATAGATCAAAAAACCAAGTATCATAGTGGGAGCCTACCTGTGGGTTCGTTTTATGTTATAGCCCTATAGGCCTAATAGAGCTCGCTACCTGGCATAGGGTTACCCTAAAATACGTTACTGAAATACGGTCATCATGGTCATATTATTTTAGCAAAGGACCCATAATACTAGTTTATCCATTTATCAGTAGCTAGGGGGAAACAAAGTATAAAAAAGATATAAAAGATACAATAAGAAAGCATATCATACAAAAAAAACTCAATAAAATCTGTCAACTCGGCAAAAATAACCAAAGAAAACCCATCGTGACCGCGCTAAACAAGCTTTGATTGCATTAATATGTTTAAAAAAGATTTGTTTTATGTTATTTTATTTCTTTAGAAGATATT
>JXSR01S014254.1:0-12778 GCA_000969725.1 Ophiothrix spiculata | reverse complement strand
GGCCCCGACAATAATTAGAAAATGACACATTTTCTCGATTTTCTCAAAAATGCAAGCACGTATGAAAGAATGGTTTGGGGATCGTGACATATACCAGTTGAGGATTCTTATAAGCTAAAAAACTCAAGTTTGATAGAGGTGACCTTGAGGGTGAAAAGTGAATCATGAATTGCCCCTTTAACTATCAGAAGACAGGAAACCGGAACACTATGCTTGGTAACCCCATCTAACTATTATTAGGCAAAGTATTAGGCTGTAGTGAGAAATTTACACAAATTCAAGGCTTATGAATTGGACTAGCTCCTTTGGTATAACAGGAAAGCTGTATCAGCTCGTTCACTCATCCACAACCGTCTATTAGGCTGTAGTGAGAAATTAAGATGGAATTCATTAGCCAATCTACCAGTTAATTGAACACTCTAGTACACTAATGCCAGATGGTAAAATAAGCTCCATTTTTTTTTCAATCACTACTATCATAACTTTGACCTCTTAATTAAACATGTAGGCCTATTATTTGTTTCTTCTTCCTTGGTACATACTTTCCCATAAGTTTGAATATAAAGAAAATGACTTGCTTAAAAAGGAAATACTATGAGCTTTTAATGAAAAAATGTTTTATAGTAAAAACAGCATAAAATGAAGAAATATGACCATCTCAAGGTGTTTTCATGTGTATTTTGTCAAAAAAATTGTTTTGCAACCAAAAAATGGATAAAAAGCACATGGATGCTTTCCTATACTAATGCCAGTGGAGTTAAATTCGGGATCCCAAATTTAATTCAACAACTGGCCATAACAGAAAAGGTAAGCATATTTAAGTCAAATCATTTGGAGGGTATTAATATCTACCCAAAACAAATGCCAAAAAAATTAAAAGTCACGGATGATGGGTAGACCTAATGATGGGGCGCTTCATTTTTACCACATTATAGTATTGCTTTAAACGTGTAATATTTTTTCTTCTTCCTTAGTTCTGCCCCATAAGTTTGAATATTAAGAAAATGACTTGCTTAATTCAAAACACGAGATGTTTTAAAAAGTTTTAAAGCTATTGTCGCGATTGCAATTGCTCTTATAACGTCCATACGAACAGTTACAAATTCTCGTATGGCATAACAACATTTTTCTTTTTTTTTTCAAACTTCTAATGGTCTACAGACAGACAATTTCAGAAGGTTATTTATTTCTGATGGAATTGAGAACTTTAAAATTCAAAGATAGTCCGCCCGAAAAATATCTGACTATTTAGGCCCTCTGTAAGAAAATTTCACCATGAGAACATAGAACTTGCCAAGTTACTTCGCACCAATCATTCATGTAACCAAAATTGTCATGTGACTTAACCCGTTTGGTGACCAAGCGAGCTGATCGCCTATGCTGAACCACGAACAGCACACGCGAGCCTTCACCTGAGCCACATCTAGCGACTTGGCCAGAAATGTTTGCTCAGAATAGGCCAGTGGAAAATAGATGACTCAGTCAGAGCTATGAGAATACCAACCTCCAGTTGATTACTTTGTTTCTCATGTATCTATGGCAAAAAAGCATTCAGTTTTCTGTAAAAGTCAGATAACCAAACAAAATGGCTAATTTCCACAGAGTAAACCAAATCCTCAGATTCATTCCTCAAAAGCTCAAAATCAACCAAGAAAAAATACCAAAAATATTCAATATAGATACAGCTCATATTTTTTTAGTTGTACCTCAATTTATCTTCAAAACATCTCTGTAGCGCTAATAATAGTACACCAGATATGTTACGTATATAATATCATTATACAAATAATATTCATCCAAAATTTCACTAGCTCAGATTGGTTTCTTCATTTTTCATAACAATATGCAATCTCATCCTCCCATAGCAAGTCCCTTGACCCACATTTATCAATACTCATTGCAAACTTCACCTGGAGATGAGCAACAATACCCAAATCCATGAGCATCTCAATATCTGTTATGGAGAACCAATTAAAAATTGAACTCTGCCATGAGTGAATGATGCTATTTTGCTCATACAACAGCCCAAGTTCAAGGTTTTTTGTCAATTAAATAAGTGCTTGCCATTTCGATAGTGTCAGTCTAATTTCTATTCACTAACAATCGATACGAAAATATTACAATGCTTACGGCAAATTCTTCAATGGTGATTTTTTTCATTAGTAAGGTCGGCTAACAATAGATAGCAAAACGTCAAACTATGATAATATACCGTATGAATAAAATAGGGTGGAGATTCATATGAACGGCCTTTTCAAGTGAATAATTTTGCTGTGAAATTTTTAATTAAAAATTTAAGCTTAATTGAGCACAGTCACAGATTTGATTACAGTACTATTTGGTTTTGAAATTTATTATGGATGTGGATGTCGGTAATATTTTATGATAAAATTGCATGTGATATTTGATAACAATCCATATACTGACTAATTAAAATGCCATTGCCAACCCCGTAATAAATATTTCAGTTTGTTATTAAAACTAGATCTAGCACCTGATAAATTCACAAAGGGGGAAAAGAAAATATTCACAATGGAGGAATATTATATAGTGGAGGATACATGGGACATCGAAATTTAACATATTTTTAATTTTTGAAATCCATTCAATATTTTTCAAACATTCTATTACATTACAAGACACAAAGCAGACACAAAGCAGATCCAAGATCAAGTTCCAAGTTGCTGTGAGGATGGAACATGCTAGTATGTTAAAAGCTCAGCTATACATCTTTTGGACACCTTAAAAATAAAAGTTTATTATAATTATCTATGGAAATGGGGAAAAGGTAGCAAGCAGGCCTTGTTGGATCTTTCACTCCCTGCATGATCAATCAATCAATCAATCAATGATACACAGTACTTGCATGAAATGCATGCCCCAAGAAGGAGTCTATTCGTACAGGGGACCAACGGCTTTACATGACATCCGAACCACAGAGCAAGTAGAGTCAAGTTTCTTGCCCAAGGAAACAAGGAGACGAAAACCGCCCGGCCCGAGGCTCGAACCAACATGCTGTCAACCTGGCTCCCAGAAGGGTTGGAACCTACACAACAAGGGAATATGCCCTATCCCAAATTATCACTCCACCTTCAGGGCTGATCCGAGAATCATCAATATTGATGAGGCGCCATTTTGTGCAGGGCCACGGCACCCACAAAAAGTCAGGTGTCGCTTTGTAAAAATGAGGGATTCCCCGTTTTAAAATTGTTGAATATTTCTCCTAAAATTCACTGATTAGCTCTTGTTTTTGAACAAATTATTCATTTTCAAGGAGTGAAATCATTAAAAAGGCGACATCAACTCGGCGCCAACTCAAAATCAGGGGCCGCTATGCAAAAACACTTTAATCCGCCCCTGATCCCCGGGCCCTGACCTTTACTTTGATATTGAGTCTATTTGTATATTCCTCTGATCACAATATTTAGAGTCATTTTCTTCTTGTTTTAATTACTGTATAAACATCTCTTTTTCATTATCGATAAACTCTCGACATTATTATCATCAGCGACATCTATGTCAGAGCTTTCACATTCACCACGTCATGTTATAATATTTCGCCCAAGTTGCCAGACACTTCATTTTCTATCTGTGTATTTTCCATCATCCATCGCGGCAGGGAGTACCATTGCCTAGGTCTTGTTCTGGTTTTATTTCATCTCATCATATACCTTGCCGACAGCCAATCAAAACACTGCCACGTCCAAGGATTTCTGCCTACAGCGATCAAATGAAATTGGGAGCAGAGGTTCGTCGCTAATGACGACAAGATGGCCGCCAGTCTCAAGACGAGATGTTCCACCTGCCTCTAATCTCCAATCCTTGTTTTACTCGACTGGAATCCAGTTACCTCATCGAGGTCAAGGGTCGCTTTTCATCTCAAATCAACCAAGCGATATTGTTTTGTTTTGTCATGTCATCCTATTTCATGTTTTGAACAGTTTTGCCGGAGAACGTTTGGTAAAATAAAATATCTCTGGGCTGATTTGCTAGCAGATCGAGTTATTTCAGCGCTCAGATTTCTTCACGGTAGAAAAGGGGGTTTCAAAATTGTCATAACAAGCTCCGTTTATGATGCATTACCCACAATGCCATCTTCCTATCATTGCAAAAGGTATTATTATCCCTGTTTTTCTCCTAGATTTCCATTTTATTTTTTCATCCGATGTTGATGTACTCCTTTGAGCGCAATCTATGAAATAGCACATTTGAGCAAGAAATCAGAGAACATTTTAGGTGAATTAGTTTGAGGCAAAATATAGAAAATTCTTGACAAATGGAAATCATGGAGATGGCATTGACTTACACTGAACATGAAATTGTAAAAGCTCATGTCAGTGTAACACGGGACAAATGATATTGTTGAAGCAATCTTTGAGGAAATATTTTCAGAAAGTGGAATTGAGCACGGTAACGTAGAGTGCTGAGACACCCCGAGGAATAAACTACTCTGAACGAGTGCTTGTGGGGAAAAAATAAATGAAAAATGGATTATACCATCTTATTAGGAATAAACACAAGTAGAGGAATATGAAAATTTATAACATGCGCTCGCTACCTTGAAATCGAGCACTTTATTCTTCAACATATCTTCATGTATGCTTTGCGAAGCGGATATTTTAATCTTGTTAAAATATCAATTTATTTTCTTCATTTCTGAGATCTTCAGAAGAGAGAAAAATCCCTCAAGATAAAAGTTAAACACACTTGGACTAAAATTTACTGTAAGCCCACGCATTCATCAAGTATGTGAGATAACATAATATAAATCTAACATATATTTCATGAATATTTGGATTTTACTTATATTTGATAAATATTTCTAGTTATGATGGAACATGTATACCTGTTTTACACTTTTTATTAAAAGCTTTTTTAAATTTAAGTACGGAACTATGTTTGGCAATATTTCTAGAATCTCAAGTAAAGTTACAAATTTCACATTTTGAAATACGTTATACCAAGCTGTAACACTTTCAAACCAGCCTACCACCCAACACTGCCGTTCAATTATGAGACGTGATCAAAAACGAAAGCGTAACATGAATCAAGGTAATCATTACTAACCAAGGGAGGTGGCAGCAATCACGGCGGGCTGTCTGCTAACATCATACCCACAGTACCAAGTTCAATTTCTTATACATACATCAATCCGTCAAATATAACTGTAAGCATTAAAATAATGTCTGCTAACATCATACCCACAGTACCAAGTTCAATTTCTTTATACATCAATCAGGTTAATATAACTGTAATCATTAAACTAATGTCTGCTAACATCATACCCACAGTACCAAGTTCAATTTCTTATACATACAGCAATCTGACAAATATAACTGTAATCATTAAACCAACGTCTGCTAACATCATACCCACAGTACCAAGTTCAATTTCTTTATACATCAATCAGGTAAATTTAACTGTAAGCATTTAAAACCAATGTCTGCTAACATCATATCCATAAAACCAAGTTCAAGCAAATTAAATACATCAATAAGATGAAATTAACAGTAAGTTTTAACCAATGTCAAATAACATCATACCAAAGATACAAGTTCACCCTCCTATTACATACATCTATGGTGAAAACCATTAACCTTTAAAACTGTTTGATTTTTTGTTTTATTCTGTATTAAACTGTAGACATGGACCTTCGCCTTTGAAATGAGATTTATTCTATCGTGCTGAGATTTGGCACGAAGATATGTTTATACAGAAATAACGTCAGCCTTCCTCCTGCCACGTTTAACCTAGCAAAATGACCTCTGACCTTTTGAGACTTTCTAGCAGCTCTAAATGCAAATTGAATGTAAAAAATTTAGTTTATTTTTAATTTCTTTTCAATTTAAATAGTTTGATATAGACATCACAGAAGAATATTTCATCATTCTTGAATGAGAAATTTGTACTCTTATAATTCCCTGAAGTATGCAGCAAGCAGCCGATTAACACACATAAACCAATATGAGAATACGCAGAAATAAATAAGTCCAGAAACTTTACTGTACTTGCTTCAAGTGTGGTTCGGAAGTCATAAGCCGTGGGTCCCCTGTACGAATAGACTCCTTCATCGGGTATGCATGAACATGCAAGTACACTGTAAATTGATTGATTGATTGATTGATTGATTGATTGATATTTTTTTAATCATAACCACATACTCAATCCAAAGTATTCTAGCCAATCTTGCTGAATGTTCAATGCTTGTGGTAGCAACAAAATTAGCCAAAAATAATTCCAAAATCAGGAACGATTTGTGTACAAGAATTATTAATAATAATACAGCGATTTGGTCTTATCAATCCTAATCAATCATTACTAGTCTCTTACACAATACAAAAATACCAGTTCACAATGTTGTAGAATACAAGGGATATGCTATGGATCTCGTAGCAGAGTCTGATTGCTTGCTGCATGCTACAAGATTTATAGCGTATAGTTGGATTAATGGAGATCATAGCAATCAATGTTGGTCAGATTTCTATTGGCTTTTTGGTCTACAAAATAAACACCACGCTTTGTCTGCCAAATTCAACAACTTATTAACCAAACAAAGAACTTGCCATAACATAAATGATTATTTTTGTCCTATATCAACAATCAAAGAATCTCTAGGTATTTAAGCAAATGTTTGAAGTCGTGTTTGTGAGAGATCTACGCCACCTATTGTGAATAATATGAGCTTGTAGAGACTGGGAATCATAAGCCAATAGTCCACACCCCAAAGTACAAACAAATATCAGAACCAGCCAGAACAAAATGGCGGCCATGTTTGTTCACATCAGGTTAGCTTTCACTGACCTTGAGGGAAAAGTCTGAACAAGGTAAACAAGCTGATTCATTGTGTATTTGGTAAGATCAGGTTTGACCAACTAACCTTTCAGAGGACGCTTAAAATAATTTGATAGAAATAACTCCATCCCTAAGCTTCCACTCTTACCATGAAATATATTTCGGTAAAAAAATTACAATTCAATTGTCAGTCAAAGTTTGAACCCGGGTTTAAACCTTTAACTGGAATCTTAGGACTTCAGTGACTGTAACACATAAGATATTTTCATGTTTGGAGGCAGTGGACATTCAGAGTTAAACCAGAGGATTTCAAAAGTCCCTAAACATGACCTTGGAGGACTTCTTGGTTTTGAAGTCCCAAACCTGGTCTGGGAAGCGGACTGGGAGCACTTCTTCAGCATGACTCGCATCTCTAACTGATGCGCAACTTCCCACTTTTCCTTTCACTTTTTGTGTCGTTCAAGCCTAACTGAACAGGCATAAAAAACCCTTTCAAAATTCTAGTCTTTACTCACAGCAATATTCTTTCCCATAAGTCTGCAAGCCATATGACCTGACACTAGGCCTGGTCATTAGTGGTCTTTGTAACCCAGTCCTTCCCCATGGCAGTGAATATCATGTGAACACTGGGAGGGGACAAGTTATCATCCGACCAGTCTACAAGTTTACATGAGGGCAATGAACTCAATTCATGTGCTCCTTGGGCCTAATAAACAATTTCTCTGGGTTCATATTTAAAGCTATTCAGGTATTTAGAAATGGTAAATTTTATATGATCCCCAATATCATTGCAACAAAGTTCTTTACTGTCTTTAGAACCTCTGACCATTCCCCCTCTTTTTCAATGTACGTGAAATTGAAAAACCTCAAGCACATACAATACGAAAATGAATACAGCAGTGGACATTTGACTGGAAGGCATAGTAACTTCTCCATTCCCGGGATAGTATCAAGTTGCCAAAATCTATGGCCAGCATGACCCTGGTTTTTCAAGTCACGCTCTATGACTGGAAAAAGTTTTGTTAACCATACTTTGTTCAATGAAAACTGAGAAATCAAATTTTCTTAGGGGCGCACCATTAGATTTCCAGGGGTGAGCAGGAAGCTAGATTTGAGCTCTCATTTTGGAGTGAATTTTTTCCTGGAAATTACTGTTTTTCTGCCTATTCCATGTTCAGAGAGGGAAAAAAAATTTCTTCTGCCTGTGGAAGGGGAATTTTTTTTCAAAAAAAACTTCCTGCTCCCCCCCCCCCCCCTGGAAATCTAATGGTGCGCCCCTTAGAATGTAATATAACCTTTGATGAATAGTAGAGACCTCAGCCTCTGATCTCCTCTACTTTCTGGTCTAGTAGCTTTCTAACAACATTTCTGATTGGATAATTACATGGCTCATTTACTCAGTGTAACACAATTTGGATGATTCTTACATAAATATTTGGATGGTTCTCCATTTCTTGAGTAATATCACACTGATGATTACATGGGTCATTGAGTGGTGTAATAAATTGAATTGATGAAGAAAAAAATGTCATTTCTTGAAACATTCTCAAGTGCTTATTTCTTGAATGCTACTCGTACTCGTAAAACACCCTATAGGATGTTTGTTGACAATATGAACAAATCGAAATGCATCTTTAAAATGTTTTTAAAATTAACTGATATGGACTCAAAACAAATTGAACTGATCCAAAATATAACAATGTACAAACAGAGAGATTTAGAGATTAGATGTGACCCATCATTCAAAAAAACAAAGCCCTGTGACCATAGCTTTAATAGCAAGAATTTAATATTTCTTTGTAGTTCGAGTAAAGCCTTGTGACCATAGCTTTAATAGCAAGATTTATTTTCTTTGTAGTTCAAGTAAAGCCTTGTGACCATAGCTTTAATAGCAAGATTTATTTCTTTGAAGTTCAAGTAAAGCCTTGTGACCACAGCTTTAATAGCAAGATTTATTTCTTTGAGGTTCGAGTCAGGTCAGGCCTGCACAAAGCTGACATAATAAGGGTTGTTTGGCAATTACAGAACACACATATGTCAGATAGTATTGGTTATGACATGAGTTTCTGATATTTATGGCTTGTTTTGATTTATAAGGCATTCTTAACCTTTGACCTGCTGTAGATTTCTTCTTCCACATATATCAGTTGGCAGATTTGGTAGTATTTTGCACAAATATAGCGCATCTGGGAAGGCATACTGATTTGCACATCTCATGGTACTTTTGCCTGCCTTTGGAGATCTTTTTTCATAATTTTGGTATACTAGTACCAAGATCGGTAATGGTTAAAAAGGGCCCAATTTGCAATAATTGGATGTATTTTGAGGGAACTGTATTTTGAAAGCATAGTCAAACAACCTCAAAAATCATACTAAAAAACAAGTACATTATTTTTCAGCGGGTCATTATTTAGTCAAATGTATATAAAGACATAAATTGATTTACCGTCCAGTTGTCGCAAAATATGCTCACTATCCATGGCACTGTAACTGTGCCCACCTCGTTACTCAATTAACCCAAATTATGGCCACGGCACACAAGCCAAATTCGATCAATCCTGTTTTTCAATACCTTTATACGGGGCATTGAGACTCTCTGGTTACCCAGCCACACATGCTGTTTATCTGGAACGAGTCCTTAGATGCGACATTGTATCTCATAATATACAACCCAGTGTTGGGATAAGATTCCTCATATATATATGTTCACAAAAATGGATCACTGATCAACTAGGGAAGGAGGGTTTGCCAAAGTTTGGTTTGGGTAGGGACGTACTGCTAGGAAATTTGAAGTGCCATTCATAAACATACACGTTTTTGAGAAAAGGGGACCCATCCATGTACCAAAATCATTTTAAGTCAAATATTATACAAATATGCAAAATTTGCAGACTTGTTTTTAAACAAATC
Source organism: Ophiothrix spiculata (assembly GCA_000969725.1). NCBI lineage: Eukaryota > Metazoa > Echinodermata > Ophiuroidea > Amphilepidida > Ophiotrichidae > Ophiothrix > Ophiothrix spiculata. Next base: position 3,076 of record JXSR01S014254.1, on the reverse strand, counting down.
CCAAATTTAAGCTATGTTTGTAGCACGTCCCTATAAGTATCCATGTGGGAACAACTCTTCTAATAATCAAGCTTATAAGCTTCATCAAATTTACCACGTCTCTTAAAGATCTAGACATTTTCATTAAAAAATAAACAGAATATCAAGAGATTTCAATAAATAGGTCTCCGCAAGTCCCTTTCCCGATTGTCATCACTACATAAATAAACAGCCTTAATCTTTTTGCGCTAACTCTGTCACTCAAGTCGTTCACTAATCCGACCCAAGTCGATTGAAAATAGGTCTAGCTTTAATATCACGATCACGTTTTACCGATATAAAATCCCTTTCTTAAGCCTTGCTCGGAAACTTGATCTTGGTGATGCGCTCATACTTGTTTTAAAGACACATCTTTATTTTTAGACCAGTTCCAGTCAGATTTCATTCTCTAACCTTACATTAACAAGATTTCAGGTTCAGAGAAGGGATCTTCCCATTTTACAAAAAAAAAGTCAAAGTTTTCTTTTAAAAAAGTTGAAATCTGATGAAAAAGCAAAGTTGGAACACTTCTCCTATCCCTTAAATGATGAATGCATGTACATGTACTAAGGCAGAACTATCTTAGTGTGTTTCATAGTGTCAAATTATATAATTTTCGCTGGTTATGTTACATCATGTACCACAACCAAGCCAGCACCATTTTGTAATTGCCTGATAAGCCTATGTAAATGTAAAACTCTAAGTAGCGATATAGCTATTCGAGAAGTCTATGCATTGACTTTTCATTCTTTAAATATCATATATAATATCAACAATGAGTTAAAATTGTTTTTATTCAAAAATAACACCCGAAGGTGTTGCCATTCTAACCTAGAAAAATTATAATATCAAAAAGTCGTTCTTAATTCTAAAATGCATAAAATGCCTAATGCCTTATTAATTCATAACATTCCAAAATACTATTTTAATTCAACTGCTTCTAATCTGATAAAGAAATTTCCCTTTTCTTAATATCAACTTTTTCCTCGACTCTGATATAAAAAAAAGTTTATAAAAGACTACTTTCCCTCTTGGAACAGCACACAGAATAGAGGTTGTTGAATTCCACAGCTTTATGACGATATGGATGTCAAATCGTTTTGCTTTTTAAGTGCGCGATCATGCGGTGATGTTAAATAGGGTTAACGAACAATAGAGAGATCTATAAAATCACTGGGGCTGAAATAAGTATGCACAAAAATTGGGTCAAAAACAAAGTAATAACATCTTGCATCACTATACTACAATCGATTCTACAAAAGCAGGATACAAAACAGCTGCTCTAATTTCAATTGATATGAATTAAAGAAACGAAATAAATTATTTAAATTGAATAAATACTAGAAGTATATGAACAATACTGAACATAATGTAACAAGTCAAAACAATTAGAAGCATACACAATTAATGCGATACCACTACATGATTGACATGTTTTAAATTCTTCAATTCAAATGGGTCTAACACTTGTGAATTGTAAAAGCTGACACCTTTCAAATTGCAAAAATTAATAATCTTTTTGTGTAATTTTTCTTTCCAGTGTTATATTGTTGCTTGTGTTTTTATTGTGCTTGATATAGTTTTTCCTTTTGTGTAGCGCTTCGTATCCTCTGGCAGAGGCGCTTTATAAATGCCGGGTTATTATTATTATTATTAATAATGAAGATGAAAATTATTCTCATTGTTTTTATTTTATGAGAAAGTTAGCTGATGGGAAAAAATGACCTTAGCTTCTCCATTAAGATTTAAGATGTTTTGCTGAGAATGGAATCCATCTTGAATCTTTCTAAATCCTACTTTGTGCATCAATGTTTATGAAAGCTGTCATTGAAAAGCTCACCTAGAAAGTAGTTCACTTTTAGGAAATACGAGAATCACTTTCTTGCCATTTTCGTGCCGAACACTTTATAGTGTGATTCCACCTTATTGCTGCCATACTTTGCACCAATTGACTTTTTTCATCATCAAATTGCCCCAGTATTGATTTTGGGAGAAAAAAAAGTAGGGCGAAAACCCGAAGCCAATGAATTTTATGATTAAAGAGAAATATTAAAAAGGGCTTTTATTATCATTACTACTCCCATCAATTTAAGCACGTACGGATAAAATGCCGTTAGATATTAGGTAGGCCTACTTTTGAGAATTTAGTTTACTTCCTGTTGAATTCGCTCGTTTCTGAAGATACTTGGGGTAATAAATTATAGGTGTAACATCATAAAATGCATATATCAGAGAGATGTTTACAACTTGTGTTCGGCGAGCATCGAAACTGAAGTGTATTTTGAATGCAATAGGATCAATTTTCCAGACCTGAAACTGGCTCATCGTGAAAAAAGAGGAAAATGCTCAAAGAAGCTGAAAAACAACGTGAAATTTGGGTAAAATGGCTCAAAAAGGGCTGAATATAAAAGAAAGTGAAATTTGAGCAATAAAAAAGAGAAAATCAGCTGAAAAGAGGAAAAGTTCAGGTCTGATTTTCATCAAAAGCTTTCAGTTCAATCCCTAATATACGCAGAAATATCATAAAGATTGAACAATTACCAAAATAATTGGGAATGATGATTAGTGACTGTATATTTGGGTGGCAAATATTAAATAATAAGAATATTTTCACAAACTAGAGGTCAAACAAAACCTTTTGAGGATTCAATAACCTCCTAAAATTTCTCCTAATTCTTTGTGCACAAAATTTGTTAAGTGTACCAAGACCGACTAGACCGTATCACCAACCATCGGGTGCAAATTTGCTCTATTACTCCTACAATCCCCTCCTTTCAGCTAAACTAGCTCTATCTACAGCATAGTGTGATCCTGGAACATATTCAGTAGACAAAATGATATACTTGCAACATAGAGCAAGCAATAGAGAGAGTTTGTTCTGTATTGAATGAAATTTTCCGTCGATATCATATGTGTCAAAAATTGATCCCTTGTGCTCATTTTATTCACAGACTTAAAATATTCCGATAATTATCATCGTCATGATACACATGATAAATGGGTAATTAGCAACAACGAGCGTTATGGCCTTGAGCACATGCGTTATAAAACACCTTTT
>JXSR01S014253.1:0-10026 GCA_000969725.1 Ophiothrix spiculata | reverse complement strand
AAGTTTCTACTTTGTCGCCAGGGTAACTGCCGTCTACAAAAAGATACTAAACTGTTGCTCAGTGTGGCAAATGCTCTCTGCTAAATGCTCCAAATTGTTGCTAAGGGAAATTACTCTCTGCAAGAAGCTCCATGTAGTTGCTAGGCAGCCTATGCTGTTAATTGCTATGGACAACTTACTTCAATGTTAAGTTTTTAGATTGGTGCCAGTGCAACTGCTCTGTGCTGAAAGCTCCTTGTTGTTGCTTGTTGCATGTAATAATGTAGTTGCTAGGGGTAACTGACCTCTTGCAGGGAAAATCCCAGGATGTTGCTATAGCTTGGGTACCTGCCCTTTTGAAAAGATACTAGGACTAAGTCTCCTTGTGAATGTTCCATGTAGTTGCTAGGAACTAGTGACTGCTCTCGGTGACAAGCTGTTTTTTTTTAATTGCTACATTTGACTGCCCTCGATCTTGAAGAAATACTAGGTTGTTGCAAGGACCAAATTTCTGTGGTGTTAAGTTTCTAGATTGCTGCCAGGGCAGCGTCTCGGCGGAAAGATTCTAGGTTGTTGTTGTGGCCAACTGCTTTCTGCAGGCAAATCAAGGGTGTAATTATTTCCAAAGGGAAATTGTCCTCTACAGGAAGCACCTAAACAGGTAACTAGAGATGATTTTCCTCAGAGGGAAAATTTTAGGTTTTTGCTAAGGGCAACATCCTGCTATGGAAAGATACCACCACTATGAAGTAAATGAAATTATTTTCCCAAATCACCTATATTGCAATACACATGCTGGTTAATGTAAATGAAATACCAAGAATGTAAAGAAAAGGTAATGATAAAACTGAGATGAAAGACAGGTAAGACATGCAAATGTAGACAGACTGACAGCCTAGCCCAAATCATTAATTCCTCAGAATCCAGCTATACTATTTCCAAACCAAGACTGAAGGACCATGGTTACTTCTTAGATCTCTTGTTTCAAAGCATCTTTATGCAATGGCAGGCTGGACATTTGTATTTTCTCTTACTAGCCAGTCGGGCAGGTAACTTTAAGTTACCTGTCCGACAAGGAATTTACCTGCTTAAATTTTAACAATTTAAAAAAATGAAAATCAGTCTTAAAATTTTGAAATTTGGGACAAATGGTGCAATTTGGATTTTTTTATTTTATAAAAATTAAAAAATGTGTGTTTTATGCAAAAAGTTGCAATTTTTGTATAAATTTAACTCAGAATTTTGAGAAATTTGGTACATTGATTGAATTCCTTTTCTTGATATTTTAAAAGTTTAATTGGTGACATTTGAAATTTCCTTATATGAGGTTTGTTTGCTCAAAGTGGACTCAACATATTCAAAAAGTTGTATCCACCATGTCGGGCAGGTAACTTTCAATTTTTACCTGCCCGACACCAAAATTACCCGCCATTGGCTGTCGGGTGAGTGCTAATTAAAAAGAAAATAAAATCATCCATTTTTTAGGCAAAGAAACCCCTACAAAAAGGTCCAAATTCAAAACAACCCCTCCCCATTAAATAAAGACATTTTTAGCCTAAAATATCATATATATTGCACAATGTAAGTATGTGCTGTATTCATATTTAAAGCAATATCACAATATTCATTGAGAAGAAAGATTCTAGTAATATTAATCTTATATATCAAAAAATAACAATATGAGGCATTAATGAATTAAAGAGAGATGATTGGATTGGACCTGATCATGTGATCTAAAATAGTTGAACCATCTTGAGAAGAGTTTTAACTAGTTATTTTGAAAAAAGACTATTTATGAATATTTATGTGCTTATATGTTGGCAATGACTTCAAATGACCCCTAGATGACTTTTGATCTAGATCTGGTTGGAACATATATGTGCCCTAACCATGCAGTGATGATGCAAAAAATAAAATTCCATGAAAGTATGTAGATAAAGTTTCCAATTATGTACAAGTTGGTAATGACCCTAATTGACCCCTAGATGACCTTTGACCCAAATATAGTGGGGTATGTGTTTGTCTCTACCCAGTGATGAGTGCAGAAGTAACAAGAAAAGTCCCTGAAAGTATGTGGATACAGTGACAAATTATGTACAGGGTTAACATTTTTGAACACACATACTAACTGACATCCGGATAACAATACCATGCCTGATTCATATTCCCCTTTCAAACTTTATTTTGGCAGGGACACAAAATTTACAAAAATAGGAGGAGCTTCATTCCAATGATCTCGTAGTATTGCTTTAACATACCAAAGAAAAGCATTTAGATTTTTTGGAATCAGCCCTATATTGTAATTTTAGTTGTTCCCTAAATATTGAGGGTACAGCCCAAGATGGCTTGTTTTAATTTTTGACAGATAAATTCCAAAAAAAATCAAATCACAGACTTCTTAGTTGATTAGGCTAAAACTAAAAACAAAACCCCTTTACGGTTTTAAAGATCACCAAGAAGGGAAAGAGCCAGGAACATAATTTTATTATGTGACCCTTAAGTCATCTTTACATAGCCACTGTGCAAAGTAACACATTTCTCCCATTTAAAACTGACTGTCCACAGACCGACTTTGTAGAGGTCCTCTTTTAGCCCAAAACAACCACATTGTATTTCGCTAAAATCAACATTTTCAGGTCAGCCATGCTTTATTACGTCGTTATGACGTCATATTTTGACCAATTCCCATAAATGTGGTATCAATGGAAAGATGAGAACCTACCCTATACTATGGTATCAAATATCTTAACTTTGGATATGTCTTTGTAGAATTACTTGGCTGTAACGCTTCAAATGCAGGGAATTAATCTTGTCACATATCTTTAATTTCTCCATATAGTTTATATGGTTAGCGGAGGCAGGTTGTTGACATCTATGGACACCTGTATGAAAAGTTTAAATTCCATTGATTTTATTTTTGAACCATAATGTACACAAGGACGAGTGACTATCCTGACAAAAGTTCATCGATATAACTCTTTCCCTTCTTGGTGATCTTTAAAACTTTTTGATACCCCCTCGTATAAGATCATAAGAAATATGTGTAAGACAGTAAAGGCAAATGGAGAAGCACCCTTGACAGATGTCATGTTAATCACAAGTCTATTTATTCTTTATTAGTGGGTAATCTGAAAGAACGTATTAACTATCCTGAGCATGCCATTTATTATTGATCAAACGTACATTGGATACAAACATGACAATCTAATCGCAGACACCACATACCCACAAGTTGCAACAAGCACAGAACACTCCTATCAACCATCAACAGTGCTGCAACACTCTGTGATGTACCCAAGGTTTTCTTTGAGGGAATTTTGATAAAGTAGTATAGCCTTAGTACATACTATGCTAATATAGCCATTTTGTTTATGGATGTATTTCTCGAACAATACTCAAAGTCGTGAGCACAAACAGAGACAGTCAGTAGCTTGGAACTGTATGCTCAGGTCACAAACTTCTGATGAACATTTCAGCTTCCATACTAAAGAAATACATCCACAAAACGAGTCCATGTTGATATATCAAAAGAATTTCACTGAGCATGTGTTGGGGGAAGTTGTGAGATTAGTGCATGTTTGTGAGGGAGTGTTTTCTATCGGTACCCAAATGTCAACTTACTGTAAAACGTCTACGTGGAAACAAGCCACTGTCCAAACTGCTCTGACTCTGTGGTTGGATATTTGTTGACGGAAAGCAGCAGAGTTAATCATCCACGACATTGATGATGACAAAGAAAGGCATGCATTAGTAAAAAATCACAGCAAACAACAAGAAAGTAACTTGTAGAACCCAATTAATCCCAGATTTTTATCTACAATGAACCAAAGTTAAATTGTAAATTTTGATGTAACTCTTTCCAAAGTTATTTTGCATTTGGTGACATAAGTAAGAACATTTTAATACTGAATCATAATGCAATGCCATAATTGCTGCAAAAGGGAGATTTCCAACCCAAGCTCACCCTTAAAAGCATATTCAAAGAATCCTTTCCTTGAAACTAGAGTTAGGAATGGCCATGTAAAAACAATTTTTATAAAAAAATGTAAATTGGTTATACCGCTTCAAAATGGCACCTACAAAAGCAGCATGCTAGGTTTGTGATGCCAAAGGAAACAAATTACACTTTTCAAAGTCATTTTCCGAAGAAATCTGGCCCCTGTATGATCATATATTATATATTGCTGAAATAATAGCTTTTGAGGTTTTTTTACCAAGATATGTGCAGCCACATTTAGGCAATAATCTACATGCCCATCATACCACCCAGAGGAGTATCTCCAGAATGTGTTTTAACAAACACTAGTATTGTTTGACACAAGATATTATTGATTTCTGGGTTCAAAACTTCCCTATTTGAGCAGAGCATTCTTGTGAATCATTGTCAGTCCCTTCCTATCAGCTATATCAACATTAGAAACATAAAATTATAGACTGGATATTTTAAGTTCACTTGAATAGTGTTTTTACTGCAAACAATTGAATAAGAATATTTCCAAAACCATATGTAGACCATACATAAGCTATCCTGATAAAGCTCAAATGCAGTTCTTGACAATTTCAATGAAAAATGTTAGGTAATGAAAAGGTAATGTTAACACAAGTAATAATTAGTACACACTTATCATGCTTAAGGTAAATGTTAGTTAACCCATGCAAGTTAGTAAATCAAGAATGTGTTACTGTCACACATTAGCATAATGTTAAACAGACATCCAAGTAATGAAACGGATTTGATGGATTTCAAACTAACAGCACCATATTGCAATAAAATCATTGATGGCAGATGAGATTTCTCATCTTTTTGTGGAGGGATATTGCTCCATAACAGATCCCTGGATATCAACCATTGGAGAGCATAATAGGGGATGAATCAAAGTGTACAACCACATTTGTCATCGGATTTACTGAATACATTGCAACATGCACAATGAATTTGCTGTACATTCAATGGACACCGTGCAATGCAACAGATCTGAGCAAGAAGAGAAGTGGATCATTGGCGACTACCACCATCGTTGTTAACCTTCAGAGTTCATCCATATGTTTTAGAATGTGCACTCTTGATGTAGTTTCTCATGGAAGGCAACGGGGATGTCAGTGCAGTTCTAGTGCTTGGTCAGCAACTTCTAAACTTCTAAACTGTCATTTATCTGTCTTCTAGATTAAATCTGTTCATTCTGCTGATATCCATCCGTGGTGTGCAATTATCTCTTAGTCCGTAAACATGGCTGACTTTGCCGGTTTTGAAATCTAGCGCAGTGTGCCAAATCTCTATCCACCCCCTGGCTACAACAATGTCCATTAGCATGTACGTCAATGTGCGACAGAGCTTTTACATGTTAAGATTAGAGTGCAGATTAACTAGAGTATAATATTAGCTAGTGTTAGCATACACTGATTAGTTAGCAGGTTAGTAGCATTCAAGATTTAAATAAATATTCAGTACCATTCATGCATTTCACATGATCATGATTTCTATATACTTCAGAAAGAAAAACTATCCATCTCCATATTTTGGAAATAAAAACAAACTAACTGGATTTGAGTCTGAATAAGGTTCTGCGCAACTGTATAACCACTGTGTTTCTGAAGAATGATTATAGACAATCCATCAAAGAAAAAAAACTATTACATCCATATAAAATGTCAATAGGAGAAGTTGTTAGGGATTTTCTTTAAATCAATGAGTCAGAATCAAATAGTCCCTATTATGGTATCTTGGACTTGACTATCATTGAGTGAGAGTCCGGATATAGAGAAGGTGATTCTATCAATGAGAAATTTTGATAGCGACTAAGCTAATCAAAATGCAAAGTTAATTTATCTTCCGTTTTTCACATGAATATCTTCGACTGATAATTAGAACCAGGGTTCGTACACCTTGGAGCCTTTAAAATTCAAGGACTTTTCAATGACTTTCAAGGTCCAAAAGCATGATTTTCAAGGACTTACCACAGCATAATTTGCAGTATGCTGAACTCTTGTTCCTGCCGACATCAATCCACTCGCTGAATTTGGGATCAGTTAGCCATAAATTATCAATTTTCAAGGACTTTCAAGAACTCTGTGCAAATTTCGGTGTTTTCAAATTAAAGGATTTTCAAGGACTCTCAAGGACCGTACGAACCCTGTAGAACTCCCTCTAAGGTGACTAATGCTTATGATATGATTTTGCAACCATTTTGGACAAAATTCTAGCAGTCTATGGATGCAGTTTTCCAAACCATTAAAACAATCATACAAAAAGTTCCATTCCTTCCTTCCACATTTAAAAAAAAATCTTTTTACTCTTTTGAGAAATTGGTAAAAACCAATTTCTGCTCTATTGCAGTTCTTTATTTTGGTTCTTTTAAACTGTTATTTTTAGTGCAAAATGCTAACTACATTTTGTAAAAATTATTTCCAAGTAGTAAACGGACATTTTTAAGTTTCACTTGAAATGCTCTCTTGTATTTAAAAGCAAATAATGTGTAAATAAAACATATGTGTACCGCCGCGGCAAAAGGGTCCAGTTGTCGGCTCGTACATGTTGCTCCTTGTAGCATATCTAATGTATGGTATTTGTATACATCAGATATGCTACAATGAGCAACATGTAGGAGTCGACAACTGGACCCTTTTGCCGCGGCGGTACACATATGCTGTAGGACACCAATAACACTTAAGGGCAACTTTTAAGGGTGCTCAAAAGATCCCTTAAAAGTTGTCCAGAAATTTATAAGACTTGAGAGATTCCCTTAAATATTTGTTTAATTAAGTGTAACTCTTAGGGATTGTCTTAAAAATCAGCATTTTAATTCAAACACCTAAAAATGTTGTACTTAGTGTTTATTATGAATGCGACCCAGGTTCTACACAGTATCATAAGGTTGAGTTAGGGCTCAAGTTACACAACAAAGTTTAGAGCTTTATTAACGTACGACTAACATACACTGTTTCAACAAAGGATATATTGATTGCAAAAACAGGGTATGTTAGTCGCATGTTATAGCTCTATTCGTCGATGTGTGACCGAGCCACTATGAAACAACCTAAACTGATCTTGCATGATATCCAATTGGTAAGGGCAAAAGATGTGCTATGACTTCAGCTGACGACCCACACAAGTCCAACAGTCACAATCAAAAAATATAGAAGCGGTCTACCTGGAGTTCGAGAATTCAACGAATGAATCCATATGAAAAAAAACATATGAAAAGTTTAAAGGTGGCTACCTAAAAATATAGTAAGTTGAATTATTACGGCCAATTGATGAACAACACATTTTCCCCTTCCTTCTGCCTCCCCAATTTACTTTGAAGAAACCTGCACCATTAGACAGTTTGCACGACGTGATACGCATCATATACGCAGACTGTTTTTGCCACCATTTTGGTGGGGCGGAGTAGTTTGTGATGTAAACAAGACATCAAAATCAACTGTAACTGTTGATTTATATCATGTCATGAAATTGAAAATTAAACTGAATGTACATGAGAACCAGGGGTGTCGGAAGGAAAATACAAGTGGTGTGGCCTGTTGCTACTTAGTTATCAAAAATAAATAAACAACTAAACCTCAGAAGAAAGCAGGTATTAAAAACGAATATGTACAGTACTAAGTTACGGTTAATTATACTATAATAAAACACATTAAATTAAATTAAATCTATTTATTTTCATTTTTTCTGGCTGAAGAGTGGTCCGGCTAAAGCCCACATGGCCTACACGGTTCCAACGCCCTGATGAGAACAATCTTATCAGCAAATAATTTGGTAAATATATGTATATTATGAACTTCCTGGGACTATTTGATGGTGACTGAATGGTATTATGTGTCTGATATGATGTCACATGCAAACCATCTATTAAGTAGCTCAAGTCTTTTTCTTTAGGATACTCTTCAACGTCCCGGATGAGACCAAGCGAAGAGGGTGAAGTCCATTCCAAACAATACTTTGAACACCCTTAAGTAGGCAGGAATCAAATCTTTATCAGCAAGCATAAGTAATCCAACTCACATAAAGATACCAATGCATGAGCCGCACATATCATTGCATCTGCTGCATGTGTGCTATATTAAACTACTCAATTTTTTATTATCGATGCATGAAATGAGCCTTCTTTGAAATTCAGACTAGAAAGCTGCATTTACAATTCAGACTAGCGAGCTTTTTTAAAATTCAGGATGGCTAACCTGTTTTAATATTCAGACCTTTGGACGAACAAGGTTTTTCAAGGTATTTTCACTATTGAATAGCATGTTCAGTATAGCAAGCATCGGACTATTGAGTCATCGTACTGGCGAGCGGGCCCTGTGGTAGCTATGCAGTTGGGTACAATAATATGGGTCAGAATAATTTGGCTGTGTACATGGATGGACAAACAATGGGATTTGAATGATTGCTATCATGTTAGCATTATTTAGGGATGATTACTTGTATGTGGTGGTTTTTTTTTTCTTTTTGATAAGCATGTGTTGTATGTGACCGTGCACCTCAAACAAGCCATAAAGGCAGCAAACTTCATTTTACACATATTTGGAAGCAAAATTTGTGTTTTCTTCAAAACACCTTCAAAGTTTCATTTTAAATACGTGTAAGAAAAAGTCCACATTTTCTAAGGATTATCAAAGAAAAACATGTGGTTTACTGGTCTTTGAACAAGTTGACCTTAATTTTACCACTCACTGCATGACCTTTAATAGACGATAACTTGCGGATGCAGAGTGCAGTTCAATGAGGTGTTATTTTACTCCTTATAACAATGTCTTACAAATATTTAAAGAAGTAAAATGGGGATGCTAGTGGTGCATTGTCACAATATGATAATGAATGTTAACAAGTTATAAACAATGATAACCATCCATACATTAGCTCTAAAAAATTTGATTGATTGGCGAACCCGATATTTATGGTGCCCGACACCAGACTTTTTTATTTTTATTTATAGGATATAAATGTCACATATGGCAGCCATGGAGGTTAGGCCATTATTTTATAAGCGTGACAATATGATAAAATAGTAAATTTAAGCATGGCAACAAGATATTTTTCACTGTTAGGCTTCTTAAAAGTCCAGATTGTTATAAAAATGAAAGATGGGAACATAAAATCTTTGAATAGGTTCATCTGGATTGTTGTAAGACATAGTAAAATTGTTCATTTTGACAAATCCAAGTGGAAAAGTGAGATGATGGTATACTCACATTTAGTAACGTTTCGTTACTTGGCTAGTAACTTGGCAGCTGTCAAGCATCATAAAACCATGAGACAGAGCGGATGTGGTCGTCAGTCTGAAGAAGTTACTAGCCAAGTAACGAAACGTTACTAAATGTGAGTATACCATCATCTCACTTTTCCACTTGGATTTGTCAAAATGAACAATTTTACTATGGGAACATAAAATGTTATTGTTCCATTAATCCACTGAGTGAGTCATAGAAAGCGCGATATAATAGTTGAAATAGGCACCATATCTAAAAAACAAGCAAAATCTAGAACAACTTATGTTTATTTCAGAATAGATAATGAATTTCCCTTTAAAATGATGAAAAAATGAGGATGATTAGTAATGGGGTTTCAGAGTTATGCTCTTCTTTACAACTGAATGACATAAAACATGAAAATCATTTCTGTCAAACTGTGACATGCATCGTCACACATTCAAATCCACAAATCAACAGTATACTGATGTCCAGATGCAAGTAGTATGGTCTAATTAGAGACACTTCCATTGTTGCTTCACCCCAGTAATCTGATAATGGTACCTGATCACTGTTTGTTTGCCTGTGAGAGTTGTTTGGCAATCAAATGGTGGAATGGGCCTGTCGGCACAATGGATTGATTGATCAGTCAAAATTCCAGGTCCCCATCTTTATTGGACTTTTGTTACTGGAGTACTGTAACAGTCTAATCTCTTTCTCACCTGCAAAATCACTATAATGACTTCAACAAGATCAGAGCAAAAGAGAAGTAAGATATATGGAGACAAAAGTTAAGAGGTGTCTAAAGCTTCATGGAGGCCATGTAGATGGAAAAACTTGACTCCAGTGAGTTTTATTTTG
>JXSR01S014251.1:45655-56338 GCA_000969725.1 Ophiothrix spiculata | reverse complement strand
TTTCAAAAACGTTTTGACGGATCTGTTGACTTTTATCACGGTTGGACTCAGTACGAGAATGGTTTTGGGAACGTTGAAGGGGAATATTGGCTTGGTCTTAAACACATACATGCACTGACACAATCTGGTGAATGGCAGCTACGTGTTGACTTGGAGTCATTTGATGGAGAGACAACCTACGCTTTGTATGATTCTTTCAGTGTTGGTGATGCTTCTTCTAACTTTATCCTTAATGTTGGTGAATACAGTGGCACTGCGGGAGACAGACTTGGCTATAGTAATGGAAAGCCATTCAGCACCAAGGATATGGATAATGATATCTACCAGAAAAATTGCGGTCAGACTAGAAGATCGGGTTGGTGGTTTGAATTTTGCATTTATTCGAATTTAAACGGTCTTTATTTAGGGCCTTCCGGTGACAATAATCGCGCAACAAATTATTGGGTATACCCAAAATCCATCAAAATGAGTCAGATGAAGATAAAACATATAAATTAAAAACAGAGATCTCTGGCAAAGCATAACATCTACCAATAGTTATGAAGACGAAACCTGGAAGATTCAAGTCAGAGACGTGCAAACATACGATTTTTCAACACGTGGTCTGTTTCTCTGGCACAAATTTTTATCCAGGTCAATCTGTAAAATATAGACTTATTGTCATCTTGATACATCCATTACCATGTATAGAAGTAAAACTATCCAATCATTTCAGATGTCACCTTCTATTCGGTGGAACGATAGTTTTTCAGTTACGATTTTTGAATTACCGTTTGCAATTAATAATAATGTTATTGTAAATGTCATTAAAAATCGTATCATATTTGTAAAGTTATGGATCACAACGACAGCTTTAAAAGGCTGGGGTAGACCTTCAAATGGCATAAACTGTTTTCGTACAAACTAATCGCACAAACTTTATATAAAAGTTTGCATTTTTGGAAGCGGATTTTTACTCTGAACATGATGATGATATCAGTTTTTGACCAACAATGTCAATTTTAGCACAAAATGCCCCAACCGTATTTTTTGCACCAAACTTTTCTTGAAAGCTTACCTAAAATTTTCATTTATGAAATGTTGAACTTTTTTATTTTTTGCTTTTTGGAATCTAAAAACAAATGTCTAGGAAGGCTTTTCTCATGTTTTAGATTTTTATCTTAGTTTTTTTTGGGAAAAATCAGCCTATTTTTGGAGCAAAATCCCTAAACATGGGTGCACTTTTTCTCAAAAATTACCCTTAAAGATGGGTTAGGGACAGGTTCCACGGTCCGAGTCGCACACCCCCGTTCAGACCAAAGTGGAGAACCCGAATAATCCACTTCTAAAATTGTATACTTTTATCATGTTTATATGGTTCATGCAATTAGTTTAAGAGTTGGAGTAAAAAAACCGTTTATGCTAGTTGAATGTCTTCCCCTGCCTTTAGGGAACCTTAAAATTGTAAAGGTGATTTTCTGTAATAATGCACATATGGCCTCGATATTTGGTGGAATTGTGTAGAGAGGAGCGTGGCCGAGTGGTTAGAGCGTTGGACTCGTAATCACATGAACTACATCTGTCGTGGGGTCGAGCCCCGGTGCCGGCACGTCTTCTTGTTTCCTAAGCAAGAAACTTTACTCTGCTTGCTTCGTGCTTTCGGAGGGCACGTAAAGCCGTCGGTCCCATCTGAAGTGTTCCTGACACACTGTCCAGAGTACTGCTGAATTATAGTGAATAGTCACTTCTAGCAGTTAAATACATTGAAGACTTGAAGACCCTGATAATACTACTACCTTTTGTATAAAATTGCAGGTAGGGAGTCGTCGTTGTCGTGTGTCACTGTACAACGCCGAATGAGAACCCGCGTACTGTACCAAACGAATGACACCCTGGTCACATAACCAGCAGTCGCCGACCGGCATGATCTGCAAAGCCGGTATGACATCGGATTTGACACCGGTGAATGCTTGCAAGCTCTTCCGATGCCCGGTCGGACACCGATCGGACTCCGGTGGTTATTAGACAATAACTGAAGACATCGTATACACGCCGCAAGGTTTTAACTCAGAATTAAATTCTTGCGGCATGCTCCGGCGTCTTTACGGCTCTACGGACAGACACCGGCCGGTGTCCGATCGGTGTCTGCTGAAATCTACTTGGTATGACGTCGTAAAACACATCGTAACCTCGCCGCAAGCTCTTGTGACCAGGGTATCCGTAACATTTGCGAACGAATGGTATAATATATAATACTACTGTTATTTTTTCAGCGCTATTTTTTCGCAGTGAGCTAGAACACATAACATGATAGCTCCCTGAACCATTGTACAAGACAGAAACCTACCGTGCATAAAAGATTGATACCTTGGTCACACACTGGTCACACAACCACCGGTCGCCGATCGGATACCGGCCGGTGTCCGACCGGTGTCCTGACGGTGTTCGTGAGCCGTAGAGACACCTGAATCATGCCTCAAGAATTTAATTCCGAGTTAAAACCTTGCGGTTTGTATGCGATGTCTTCAGTTATGGTCACATAACCACCGGCAATCATTCACCGGTGTCATTCCGGCGTTGCGGCTTCTTGCGGCTTATGTGACCAGGGTGTAAATAACGTACGAGTAGCGGGCGATTAGCGTCCAAAATGAAAAACCTGTGTTAGGTCGAACGCGTACATCTTGGTCCAAACACTTTTCTGATTATATTTCAAGGACTCGGTAACAAAACATTTTATAGAGCCCAAACGTACCAATAGCTCACACTGTTTTTGAAATTGATATAATTTTATATCTACGATCGAAACAATGTACGTTAGGCGTACGGTACGTTGGGTTTAATGTGTGACTGATCCTAAAACATTGTTTTGTATATACGGTGATGTTCGTTCTGTGTACTCTATAGAAGCACGTTCAATCCGTTATTCGCCAGTATCTTGACGGGTTTTGAACATACTGAAAACTTTCCGGATAAAACTTTTATGGCTAATGTCTGTAGGTTGTATATACGTTTTGAACGTTAATCACCCGCTACTCGTACGTTTTGAAAGTAATTGTCTGTTACCCGTACGTTTTTCAATTGTTAATATACGTTGGGCATATATATTGTGCTTCGATACAAAAACACAAATGGATCATTCACTTACATGCGATGCTCATGCAGATAGATCCAGGTTTCACTGTGATGTCACCCATTGACCACCCGCTTTAACCCATTGTGGTCATGCTTTTTAATGTGGGCACCCATAAAAGGTGGATTTGTTACATTGAGAATGATTTATGCATCAATTTTTGTCATATTTTTTCAACAATCCCATGAAATGTCATAATTTTGGTATGATTTTAAAGACAATTTTTTTTTAATTTGACTTTCAAGAAATTAAGAATAGAATCCAAATGAAGTGATTAATTAATCTTAATAACCTGTTAAAGCTAATTAGCCAGGGTGGAGGCGGGTGTGGTTGAGGTGGGTGCGGTTGAGGCATCATGATAATTGTGCATCAGTTTTTCTGTCATATCTTCATAAAAATCCATTGAAGTGTCATAAATCTGATATGATTTTAAAGGCTAGTTATTATTTATCAAAACCAAGTTGGAATTAACCCGAATAAAGTTGATCATTAACGCTAATAGCAAGATAAAGTCAATAAGCTATAGTAATTTAGCCATAGATGAAAACGGGAATAAATGCGGTTGGTTTTAATGAGATATGTACATTGTGCATCATATTTGGTTACAACTTTTCAATACTCGTGTGGTTCATTCGAGGACAGCTCGCTAGTCCGACAACTCGCTAGTCAGAAAGCTCGCTAGTCCGACGGCTTGCTAGTCCGACAGCTCGCTAGTCCGAATTTTAATTTAGGCTCGCCAGTCCGAAAAATGAATAAGGCTGGCTAGTCCGAATGTTAAAACCGGCTCGCATGTTCGAATTTAAATAACAGCTCGCATGTCCGAATTTTAAAATAGGCTCGCTAGTCCGAATTTCAAAATAGGTTCGGACTAGCGAGCTGTTATTTAAATTCGGACTGGCGAGCCGTTTTCAACATTCGGACTAGCGAGTTGCTTTTAAGATTCGGACTGACAAGCCTATTTTCATATTCGGACTAGCGAACCTTCGGACTAAAAAACTGTTTTTTCGGACTAGCGAGCCTTTTCAAGGTTATATTTTCCTATTGAATAACGTTTCAGACTAGCGAGCTTTCGGACTAGCGAGTCGTCGGACTGGCGAGCGGACTCCGGTTCATTCTATAGCCCAATTGGTATACTTCAATTTGCTTTTCATCACATCTCTCTAGGGTAAATCAGTTTCGAGAAACCTTGCGCGCTGCGATGACATATCGTCAAAATTCACTTTTGAGATATCGGAAATTTAGTCTAGAAGTCTAGAAACACTGTTTTTTAGGTTTTTTGGTATATTTCAGAAACACTGTTTTGCTCTTATTATATATTAAACAATTAGAGATTAAAATTTCACTAATAATTTTGAAACTTAGAGATCAACAGCAAAATTAGTTTTCGAGATATAGAATTTTCAAGCCGAAAAAATTAAATATCGCAGCTTGAAAAAACAATAAAATACATAAGAAATAAAACAAGATTGAATGCTTCAGTTACATACCTCCATCAATAGCTCCTTTCGTGAGTGGCTCTGTCCAATTACTATATCCTTTGTCGAGATCATTGCAAGTGGATCGAATCTAAAATAAAGGAACATTCAGGTAATTTAACAATTTTCTATTAATTACCGCACATTGGGAAAAGGCTACAAAATGTGTTTCTGTTTATTAAATCACAGATCACCTTCAACATTTTATCCAAATACATGAGATCGATCAATAAATTGTACTTGCATAACATGCATACCCCATGAAGGAGTCTATTCGTACAGGGGACCCACGGCTTTACGTGACTGTCCGACCACGGAGCAAGTAGAGTAAAGTTTCTTGCCCAAGGAAACAAGGAGACTGCATGCCTCTTATTATGGATAAACAGAGTTAGTTGTGGATCATCACTAAAACAATTTGGAAATTCTACTCGTTGTGTAAAAGCTTTACCTGAAAAGAGTAGTACTGGCGTTGCTCCAATCCTTCAAGGTCATATCTCAAGTAAGTCTGGTTACTATTTTCTTCAAAAAATGGATGTCCAGATGTATTGAGGAACACGGATGAGTCTATCTTGTTTACCAACCAGTATTTGATTTCATAGTTTGTATCAGTGGTGTTGCAGCTGGCAGTAATTCGATGTTGCCATTGAATAGTTATAGAGGTATTGATTGCATTTGGGAAAGTTACATTTTCTGGTGTTGGAAGGCAGTATATTTCATTTCGGCAACTTGTTACTGCTAGGATTGGAGAGAAAAAGATGGGAAAAAATGATGTCTGTTGTTGATTATTCATCAAAAATTAGAGTCGCGTTAAGTTACTTTGACCCGGCTGTTTTACTTTATGTCTTTGCAAAATCAAATGTCATCAATGGGACACAAGTGTTCAAAACTACAGTGAGATACCGAGGTCTTCAATATGTTACAGAATATGTGTGAAGCATTTAAGCAAATTTGGCCCATAGCAAGTAATTGAAGTATAATTCATTATAGCCTCAGATGAAGTCCCGTACGTACTGTAACACATCGGCAAAACGATCTTAAGAGATCGTGCTTATCATGATAGAGTTTCTTCGTTAATTTCTGCTTTGAGGAAACGTCAGCATGCCTATGTCCCTAACTACTTTTGTCCCTGTCGTCCTTGTCCTCTTTTTTCTATGAGGACTTGTGCAGCGATGCAGAGGACATACGGTACGCTGGTCTTCCTCTGGCATTTTTTATATTCTATCTAGAAACATATTTCTATGTATACTCTATAAACCTTGAAGTATGCAACAAGCAATCAGACTCTAGTACAAGATCCATAGCATACCGTATCCCTTATATTCTATATGTATTCTACAACATTGTGTACTGGTGGTTTTGTATTGTGTAAGAGACTAGTAATCATTAATTAGGATTAATTAAGGGTGAATCAGTGCGTATTAATATATTTTTACATGAATTCTTCATACTTTTTTTTGTGTTTTGGGGAGCAAATTTTGTTGCTAACACATGGACAAACATTAAATAAATTCATTTGAATATTCATCAAGATTTGGTATGTTCTTATGATTTGAGAAATACGGACTAATTTACTTCCCCGTATGGACATATGGCTTTTTGTGCGTTAATCGGCTGCTTGTTGCATACTTCAAGATTCACAGAGTATAAGTAATGCAAGTTGCGATCCATAGTTGCTATCTACATAGCTTGTTGCATGTAATCTAACTTTACTAAAGATTTTAACTTTCTTGATCATTTATTGTTATTGCAAATTTAGATATTGAGTTATTCTATTCTTATCAGTATCAGAATGATGCTATGATATCTTACCGTTATAAGAAATAGACAGCATACATAAGAAAACACACAAATAGCGAGTATCCATTATTAAATGTAAAAAGAAACACGTCCAATATTTTACACAATATCTAACAAACAATGCGAACTAAAAATGTGAAACTTACTCGATTGTGATTGGACTTTGATCTGTGCTCATTTGCGTCAGCTTGAAGACACATGTGTAGGTCCCATACTTTCACTGCTCAAAACAATCTAAACAAAGACGTATCTATAATTCAATATCAGTTCGGGAAAGGTTGTAATTCCTTTACGGTGTATGAATTCATTCACGGTGTATGAATTCCTTTACTGTACTGTAAAGGAATCGGGAAAGGAATTCATTCACTTTAACTTTGAATCAAGTTTTGGAGCAACCTGTGAAAATCGGAGAACATTTTACATTTTAAAGCATTTTCAAATTGAATGGGACCTATTCTAAAATTGTATTAAGGAAATTTTGAATTCCATCTGCCAAAATTATTTTTTGTTTTTTGTGAAAATTTGCTAAAATGTTTGTCAGCAGAATTCAAAATTTCATAGCTAAATTTGAAGAATAGGACCCATTCAATAGGAAATGTTTCAAAATGTTCTCCGATTTCCACGGGTTGCTCCAAACTTCATTCAGAGTTAAGAGTGAATGAATTCCTTTACGGTCATACCCCGTGAATGAATTCATACACCGTAAAGGAATTATGACCTTTCCCGAACTGACTTTCCCGGGGTGTTTTTTCCTCGTTGCGTCGTTCAGATCGCTTTTCATCCTCGACCCAAGTAAGTTATATTGCATTAACTTTTGTTATACCGTATATTTCGTTACAATAATTAGGCTAAGAAAATTAATTAAAATTATGGCAATGGGTCAACAAACAAATTTCAAAAGTAATGATATTTTCAGGATAATATCAGACAAACATATAACCCCACATCAAAAATCTAGAAAAATCTACTTGATGGAACAGTGATTAATTTGCATAAAACAAAATGGCTGCCAAAACAGGTGGTAAAATTTCAAAATTAGTTAAATCGTGTTAAAAACCATTCCATTGTGTACCACTAATCACAAAGAATCAGAAAAAGTATACTTTTACCCATCTCCGATGTATGGTTAATGGTTATATCCAAAAACGTGAAAGGTCATATCAGGGGTCACGTGATATGCCCTATGGGAGACAAACATTTCAAAATTGTCGGATCTTTTTCAAAATGGTCTCAAATTGGTTCTCTTGCAAAACTATCCACACGAAGTAATATTTAGCAATTGGCCAGATGTACTGATGCTTTGGTTACAGATCAAAGTAAACTCGGGGTTTCAGATTCCAATGTAATGGTGAATATGAACTTTGTTTTGCCTGATACTATAGCAACCACTGGTCTAAAGAACTATTACTTTATTTAGACACTTTAGCGAAAGGAGCATTTTGAGACCATTTTGAAGCAAATCGGACAATGTTGAATTTTGTGTCTCCCATAGGACATATTGCTTGACCCCTGATATGACCTTTCACATAATTGGATATAACTCATTAACCATACTTCGGAAATAGGTAAAAGTATACTTTTTCTGATTCTTTGTGATGAGAGGAACACTTTGAAATGGTGTTTAACATGATTTAACCAATTTTTAAATTTCACCCCCTGTTTTGGCACCCATTTTGTGTTATGCAAATTAATCGTTGTTCCAACAAGTAGATTTTTCTAGATTTTTGGTATGTTGTTGTATAATATATGTCTGAACTTATCCTGTTAATGTAGTTACTTTTGCAATTTGTTTGACCCATTTTTTTAATTTTTACTAGCCTAAATATTATTATTGATGATTCGGTGGGAACTAAAACTGCTCTTGTTTCCCAAAGAAAGTTGTTTTTGTCTTGGGAAGGGTTTGTCTGGGGTTTGTACGTAATGAGGTTCTGTAAACGAGTGAATGGGAATAAATGAATATGTATGAGATTTGCATTCACAAAATGAGCGGCGCGGCATGTACAAGGAAGATCATGAGATTGTGTGGTGTATAAAAACGGATACGGCCTCTAAAATAAGATTGGCAAGGTTATTTGTTTTCGTGTAAACTACATCCATGCATGTATATTCTCATAATTAACATACCTAAATTTTGGAGAGCTGAAAATGAAAGGAAGATTGTGTGGTGTATAAAAACGGATACGGCCTCTAAAATAAGATTTGCAAGGTTATTTGTTTTCATGTAAACTACATCCATGCATGTATATTCTCATAATTAACATATACCTAAATTTTGGAGAGCTGAAAATGCCAGGAAGTGTAATTATGCACGATTAATTAATCAATTAATTTAGTTAGTTAGTTATTAAAACTTATTTTGCCTGGGTAACAAATCTCAGTGAAACACTTTTTTCCAGAAGCGAGTTTTACTTCCCATTCTCTATTTTCCCTGATAACCATGGATACTGCTGACTGAGGTGGTGGGGATATTGCAAAGGGGTATGGGAAGACCAAGTTTTGTGGAATGCAAAGAAGCATAGCCTTAGTTTTTTTTCACATTGAGAGTTAGATAATTTACATTGAGCCATTTGACAACTTCACTTATTTCTGTAATCATGACATGATACGGTTGATTTCAGTGACCGACTTGCCCTTTACAAAAACAGTTTTGTAATCAGTATTGCTACTTAAGAATTGATGTTAGTAATAGCACCGTCAAGGTTGTTTATGTACAGGGTAAAAAGCAAGGGTCCAAGAATTGATCCCCGAGGGACCCCAAAATGAGCTGTCCTTTGCTGTGAAACAAAATTACCAATTTTTGTAACTTATTGACGAACATGCGAGTTCATGGCCCTGCAGTCCAAAAGGACCTGCACTTCCAATAATTGATCACTTTTTTATACTCAATTGCTCTATTGCTTATTCCTTGACTGCCGTGGTATTTGTATTTCCCAATAGAAATAAAAATTTAAAAAATAAGAATGTGACATACATTTTTTGAAGGTGAAATTATAAAGAATTCTAATATATAGTAAATTCAACTTTATATTTCACTACTCAAGTTCCGGTCAGAGGTGGTTTTCAGGATATCCCACAATGCATCATTCTGATACACTGATATGTAATAGGCAATAATGGTTTTCTGGACAAGGGGCTAGTATGAATTTGAGAATTCCATTGAATAGTACTCATTCATATCTTTCTAGGGATGTGTTTCTTTTCACACTAGCCCAGTGTTTACCCACATTGCCGACACCTCAAAAACCTCAGCAACCTGTACATAAGTATAGGAGTTGAATTGGATTTGCAAGCATATTGTACAATCAGTGTATCAGAATAATGCATTGTGGGATATCCTTAAAACCACCTCTGAGTTCCGGTCAACTTGTGGGAGCATACAGGTCTCATGCATTTTATTCATAACATGTATGGAAATCGTGTGGTCTAGTGGAACAGAGCAGGACTACGAATCAGTAGGTGGTGAATTCGAGCCCGCTACGGCCAACGGGTTATGTCCTTGGGCAAGATATTTAATCCTAATTGCTTCGTCGACCCAAGCGTTATCATGGGTAGTTACTAGAAATATACTCAATAGGCGCCGTGATTGTAAGGCAGCCGCGTAAGTTGGTTATATTGATAACGGAATAAATGTAAAGCGCTTTGATCAACTCTGGAAAAGCGCTATATAAATGTAAATGGCTATATACCTTTTATTTCACACTGAATTTGAATAACATTTACAACAAGAGGTTTTACAAGAGGTCAACTTTTCGAATTTAATCAAGGCTGTATTTTTGATGAGAGGTCTGTTTTGATCTCAAATTTAGATATTTACACTAAATTACAGATAAGAAACATGAACTCGGTGTAATACTTGATGGGGCGTCGCAAGGCCGTTAAAATTTCGTGTATACAAAATGATTAAAATCGTCAGTAAGCCATTTGTGAATTAATTCGTATACATGGTATGGCAGTCGAAAGAGGTTTTTTTTTTAGAAAGGCTTTTACGACGGGAATTCATAACAATTGGTAGATTTTAATGAGTTCGCCGTCGGACAAGCTTTGAACTGTCTGAGAAGAGGTGATCTGCTTTTAACACTGTTGGCAAGGGACAGCCTTCAGTGAATGGCTCATGCGAGTCATCAGTGGGAAATGAGGGCCCACATGTCCTTATAATAATATTTGTCCTGAAGAAGTCAGAGCTACTCCTGACGAAAGCTTGACAGTTCAAAAACTTGTCCGACGAACCCGTTAAAATCTACCAATAGTCGAAAGAGTTTTTGTTACCATTTGATATACTCGTTACTGTAGCAGCAACATTGA
>JXSR01S014251.1:0-14829 GCA_000969725.1 Ophiothrix spiculata | reverse complement strand
GTTGAATATGTATTTTTCAAGCCTACGGCATTCACCGGAGGGGGGGGGGGGTTAACTGATAGTTGTGCCCGGTTAACCACCTAAATTGGCAAAAATGAGTGAAATGATACTTTATTTGGTAAAGGAGACAGGAAGGTCACATGTATAAAAAGTGATAATTATTTAGATGATTTCTTGGAAGGCAATTAACACCATATTGCAGAAAAAGAAAGTAAAACTGTGGAGTTCTGAGCAAGACCTCAGCTAGACTATATTGCTATAAATATGAAGAAAAGTGCATGTAACTGTCATCAGCGTTGGTTCAGACCACAAAAGACTAAAAACTCAGAAGAAATTCAGTGCTGACAAAAAATCTCCATACGCTATTGAGGAGCACAACCACATTAATAAGTGCTCTTGCTCGTTTCGACATTGTCAAAGCACACAAACTCGCTGCTTCCGAGTAGCTACCAAGAAACAAAAGACAATGTTATAAGGTATCGTGGGAGGATGAAAGCAGAGCCAGAAAGAACTGAAAATATGCTCACAAACAGTTCAAAGAATCAAGCAATCAACACGACAAAGAACTTTTGAGCGAGTAAGCAAAGCAAGCCTACTATTTCTACTCCAAATGTATCTCGCACAGTGGTGCGGTCATTACAAACCCTAAGCGAAGCATGCAATAAAGCTAACGGGGCTATCTTCAAGATAAAATAAGAACCATCAGAAATCGATGCCTTATAGATCCTAGCAGGAGTGCTCCAAGGTGATACCTTGGCACCATATCTATTCATAATTGTTTCAGATTATGTGACTAGAATGGCAATCAGAGGAAAGTTAGATAATGTACGCTTGTCTTTAGCCCATATGGTTAGCACTAGACTTCGCACATGACATTGTCTTCTTATCTGACACACTGCAGCAAGCAAAGAACCAGAATAGAATGCTGCTGCGACAGTTGGTCTTGTGACCGGATCTTGTGATGAATATTCATATGGCATATAACAACAAGGCCGATGTAACACTATCCACAATGGACGAAGCAACTAGAGTTGATTCAAGGCTTCAAATATCTATGATCCTTGGTGAAAAAAACCAAAACAAGAATGTTCAAGTATGAAAAGCCTATACGAAAAGCCTGCAATGAGATACGTACACTTGAAAAATCCAATCTACTGAAGATCAGTTTCTTTTGTACAGCTGTACTGAATGACACATATTGAAAGAATTGAGGACAGGATAAGCAGATGTTGCTGTTAGCGATGGGATATATGTAAATTATATCAGAAATAGTGTGAGGTCGGCGCCTTAATTGTGCTGAGCATTCCTGAGGAGGGAGGGGGGGGGGGACTCCCATATATATCGGTGGATGGCCACTACAAGTCAATTGACAACCTTTTTATATCCCTTTTTTTTCACACCCTCTACACCGAATGCACTGCATTTTCAAAATCGCACGGCTAATGACCCCTTTTTTGTGTCATGTCCCTAAAGCCTCTCATTTCTACTTTCTTTACGATTTAAAGTGACATAAAGACTCCTGAAAAGAGCTATCCTTATTTCAGTGCCTGGATTTCAGCTTGGAGATCAGTACAAACTACATAGGCAAGCATCCATCTCCACACTCAAAGATCTGCATTTTTTTGTCACTTCCGTTTTGAATTTGAGTACCCCCACTTCCAGTTCCACACTATGTTAGGCGGCCAGAAGAACCTGTTTCACGCCTAGTCTTTCGGAACCCTCCCAAGAAAGCTATAAAAGACCAGAAGAAGACCAAGGCTAACGTTCCCCATGCTATTATCACAGGATGCTTGTTTTGGTCAAGCTGGACTTCTAAATATCATGCTTTACAGACTACATAATTTGTCCTTGGAGGTAATTCATCATAGCGTGGGTGGTCTACGTAAGAAGTAGTAACAACCTGGTCGTAAATCTGCGCCGAAAGTATACATATTTTCAAGGTCGCTAAGTAATTCTTTATTTTACTCGGCATACTTTGTCCATCTGCTCCTATCCTTAGGACGTCTGTACCACAACAACGCGCCCTACCTATCTAAAAGTACCCCCATTTTACACAATTGTGACTAAAAGCCTTTTTAAGTTGTAAAATATATCTTTCATAACGTGGACACTTTTGCCTCATTTGTGGGAATAGCGGGTTTACAAACTGAATGCAACATCTTCCAAACGTTAAATAGACATAGGAAAACCTGACTTATATACAATAGTGTTTATTGAAAAACCAGGGCCCTTATTCATAAAACACATCTAAATCTAGTTGGCTAACATATTTTGACAGGTAGACAAAGAGTTAGCAGCCAACTAGAGTTAGCGGTTATGGGCTCAGATCATTTTGAAACCCTATCTGTTTTAACATCCCTCTTTGATATAGTATTCAATTACTTGATTTCATTTTCAATTACAGAATCGAACTACTGGGAATATGATACTTCACAATCACCCGTAGTACTAAAAGCAAACTTTCCTCAACCAATTTCAAACTTGGGTTTACCAACTGACGCAAATATTGTAGCTGCATTGTCCGACAGAAACCGGGGCAATATTTATCTCTTCTCAGAAGATATGTTTTGGACTTATACTGAAAATTTGGACGGATTAAGTACAAGGTCACCAGAAAGCACGACAGCAAGATGGCCCGGTTATCCTGCTGACTTTGATTCTGTGTTTATTTGGCAAGGTACGTAACAGGTTGATTCATAATATTTAGACGTGATTTGTTAGCTGGTTTCCGTTCTGATTTCAATGACACTTTATTGAGACTTGATACAGTCAATACGCCTTTTACATAATGATGAAGAAACGTCTTAAATCTCACCCGTTTTCAATTCATCAGAGTAAGACTAGAATAAGATAAAGTCCGTTTTAATTGTGTTTTTGCTCATATTACCAACACAAAGAAAATTTATTTGCTTTGTGATGGTTTTTTTTCTCTTCTTTTACTACGGATTTTAAATGATAATGTTAGACTATGGTCACAATTGGTCGTACGGCGCTCGTACGAACGGTTACAAATTTGCGTAGAGCGTATTTATATTTTCAAAAGCTGCGTTTACGAATTTCTTATTTCCGTCTACGGACGCAGTTTCTCAAAAAAAAAAAAACGATTATAAAAGTTCGTACAAAATAGTCAAATTATCATTAAAATACTGTTCGTACGAAGTATAGTGACCCTAGGCTTATATACGGTACTACTGCGATCTAGAATCAATGTGTGTAAATTAAGTTCTGTGCTCAATATTTGACACAGAGATCATTGTTTCGAACGCGATATAATGTTACAAGGTTGCCATAGACAACATTCTTACACGTCAAAACAATAATTATATTCTTCTGTTTTATTGACTGGACTTCATTTATACTCTCCATATTTCCGTCTTCGTTTTGCACAATGTCAATCAAAAGACGACTTTTACTGATTTTTGCAAGACAAAAATGTTGTTTTCGTGCAATTTTTTCATTCGAGAAATAAAACAGACGGTATATGGTCCCCAGAATGGTCACACGATAAATGTCTAGGGATCTCAAGAGGGCCCGGGCCACTCAGATTTGGAGCTGTACACAACCGCGTTCAAAAAAGCGCGTTAAAAGGGTGTTATTTTCACAGTCGGACACGTCACACGCGTGACGTGATTAGGGGCAGAAAATCAAGCTTTTTCGTAAAAAAGGGTCTGTTTCGAAAATCGTTTCTAACGCGTTTAGGATCTTTTTCAAAATCCATGTCACCAACTGTATTAAAGAGTGAGCTCCCCTGTTTGAAATCCCGATCAGATTTTGAAATTTTCTTTATTTTCCGCTCGCTTTCGTTAACTTTCGATTAACGAGAGTTAAGTACACGTCGCACGGGTGTTGAATGCTTGTTAAATGCACGGTACCGTGTGAGATACATTTCCAGATAATTGCAACATCATCGCAGTGGTCCACAGACGAGTGTCATTTTCAATATCGGTTTTATGACAATTGTGTATAAATGCCACAGTGCACAGTTTGATGGTATTCCTGTTGCTTGAAATAAATCATTACCAATTAAATTTTAAAAATGAAATATGTTTGATCTAGTTTCTTATGCTCTTAGCTGTGACCATGGTGATGTTCCATTTCATTATTGTCAGATACTTCAAATGAGGGTGACAATGTTTTTCAATATAACCTATTATGGGTCATACACCCAGTTATGTTGTACATCTAAACTAAATTGAGTCATTAGTTCAGTATACCGAACATGTCACAAACTTTAAAATATTAAAGTTGCCAAAGCTCTCTTGTCATATCTTCAACTTTGACAGATGTATGGTACAATTAAAATGAAAACTTGTTTAGGACGTAATTGTGTCCAAAACTCGTTAAGGGTACTTAAAAAAAGGACGCGAAAACTTGTTTAGGGCATGATTTTGAGAATGCGCCAAAACTTGCTTAGGCTGGGTCTGAAAACATTTCGAACGCGGTTATGTACAGCTCCAAATATGAGTGGCCCCCGGGCAAGAGGGGTGGAATCGCTTTTCTAGAAATCGAGGCTTGAGAGCCAAAAGGCCATATTTGCACGGACAACTATCCCCGGCAACAATCCCAGGAACAAATAGATTCAGAACTTTTTTTTCTCAAGGTGAAAGATCTATTACATGTGTAGATCAATAATCTGGAAAGACCCGTTTGGTCTTAAAAATGTTCTAGGGATCATTGCCTGTGCAAATACGGCCTCGTGGCTCTCCACCCTCGAGTTGATGGAAAAAGTAAAAGAAAATCTGTAAAGTATGTAATATTGTGTAATGGTACACCCACCTTCTAATAGGGATTCCAGAACGTAGGTTTTTACTTGAATTCCACTTATGTCTGATTTGTCATAAACATGAATCATCTTGTACCCGAAGGCGGGCGAGTCAATAAGTTAAATAATTTTGACCTGAAATCTGAAATCGGGTAATCTTATTCAATGAATTGTACACATATCCCTCCAACGAACTTAAAAAGTTCAGTTTGCTTCTAGGAATTTAGAACTGTTATTTAAACTATTCTAGGTTTGTTTTTCTTTTGAATTGCACAGATAATTCATACTTCGTGACGGGGTCTCAGTACTGGCTGTTCAATGAAACAACATCGGAGATAGAGGCAGGGTACCCGCGTTCATTCGGCGAGGATTGGCTTGGGTGCGAATCCTGTGCTACCATGAAATCAGTCTCCGTTATGCTTTCAATGATATGTTACCTTATAAATTATATCTTAATCAAATGAAGCACATGTTATAAGTTTTTATGTACATCGGTCGTGGATCAGAACACAAGGGGAAGGATAACATACAGTAATTCATTAGAAATGACCCTAACAAATTTATTGATAAATGATGCGAATGCGAATTGACATGTGCTATGTCCTTCGCACTGTACTTTGTTGAGGCACTAGTATATTCTTATAAATCACATTTCTTGGCAAGCTTTTCCATAGTTGGGTTTGTCAAGATAGGACCGGACCAATCCAAACAGGAAGAGTAAAAATAAACTGAAGGTAATATGACTTCAATGAAAAAGCGAATAATGAAATCGCCATGAAATATCTCGACCTTCATAATTTAATAAAATCAAGATACTAGTATTTGAAACAATATTTTTATTGACATAGAGGTTGTCATTAAATTAGCTGAAACTGGCAGTGAATGAAAATTTTGTTAAACTATAATTTATACCAAAGCGTGTTGGGAACTGTTGTTTGCATAATAAAATATTCCTGAAATTAAAAAAAAAAATCAAGTGCTTGCATGGCATTCTTTCGACGTCGCGAAAAAATTCATGCTTTTCATTTGCATTTTATTTCATACTAAGCTACGTACTTCCGATATGTACAACTTGAAGGATTCCATTGAAACCTACTGCGGTAAATGCAGTTTTTGCCCGACGCGCCTGCTCCTTCTAATGCTTTTGTTTACGTCTTACTAGGTGCAAAACCAATTTCAGCTTCTTTTTTTATTGGGGAAAATTGCCAACACTTCAGACAATTTAATATATCAGATTGCACACAACTCGCAGACAAAGCCTTAAAAAGTACAAACTGGTTCATGTATTGTGGATCACTTTGAATATTACACTACGACCTATAATAAGTGTATAACATTCTTCATGATCCTCCAACATACAGTATCTGAAAGCATACATTTTAAGGCAGCACATGCTTACGGTGATAAAAAGATCAAGGATGGCGCAGCGGTAGTTCCCTCGCCTTGCACCAATGAGGTCCCGGGTTCGAGTCCCGCACTCAGCGCTTTATATGTATTTGATTTTCAGTCCATGCTCGCTTCTGCAGGTTTTTCTCCGGGTACTCCGGTCTTCCCCGTGCATTCAAAACTGATTTTAAAAAGCATCTTTGAGCCCTGTTGAAGATAAACTTCCTTTAGCTTACTCGGTACCAAGTACCAAGTTGGGGTTTCCTTGGCGAAAGCCTAAACAAGGTGAAGTTAGTAACACACCCTTTCTTCGCCTCCTCTTCATTTGGTATTGGGCTCACAAATCCTGTCTGGGACACATTATCCTCAAATCCAAGAGAAGTGACAAAAACCTCGATAAAGGCAAGATTGTTGACTTGTACCTATGTTTTGGAAGCCATTAGAGCAAAATACAATCAATTTGAAGTTAACCCTACATGTCTGATGTGCAGCACTGAAGCAGAATATAGAATAGACTTAATTATGGGATGTAAAGTGCTTGAATGCTCCAGGAAATTATATCTAAACAAGCTAAAATGCTGTCTCCTGCAACACTATTCTGAAAAAGTTGATGTCAAAAAAACAACACCAAAATCTCAAAGGATGAACAATTATTATTATTATTATTTCAATTGATTTGGACTCAAAGCATCAATTTTTTTCATGTGGATACAGATTTTGCCAAGTTGGAACCAATTGCAAGATCGTTGTGTTTTTGTCTTCATCATGCTAGACACAGTGCCACCATGTTTGAAATTTTTTGCCATCAAAAAATACTGTTTCTGTAACCGAATCTATGGGCTTACTATTATTTTGAGAGCGATTTTTCAGAGATGACTGTAAATTGTTTCGAGTATCAATTTGAAAAGGTGTAACGCATTTTCTCACGCTCATGTCAACGAAGCAGTTCAGATCTACTTGATATAAGGGGTCAGTGTACCTTGAACACTTGTAACATACTCCTAGTAGGGAGAGGGCGAGGGGGGCGGCCGCCCCCTCTTCAGTCAAACCCCCCTCGAAAAGGTCAACAAAAATTCCCTAAATGTCTACGAAAAACACCTAAAGCACCAACACACGTAAATGTAGGTCGTTTCTTAATAAAATACTACACAAAATGTTTGGAATACTACTGGAAACCTTTTTTTTTTTTTGCTTGTCACTTTGTCAAAACCACTTAAATTAGTTTAGGGTCGCGTCGACCAAAACGAAATATTTTCCTCCAAAAGGAAACTTTTTTAAAATCCACCCCCAATTGGTATGCATTATGCATAAGATTTTCTTTTGTTTTACGAAATTTCAGTATCAAATTTCCAGGTCGAAGGTCAAAGTTAAAGGTCAAAGGTCACTCGCGACATGACTTTATACATATCTACACCTTTTATCCAAATTACTTGAAAATTTGCTCACTGGTTTATCATATGTGCTTAACAATCCTATGATAGTTTTTTGATATATTTTGGCATACTGGTTTTATGACCAACATTCTGGATTTTGACACCTTTTTGACATCAAAGTTTGGAATTTGGGCCACGAAACGAATATACAACTAGATATGAAAAGAGCTATCACAGGATTTTTAAGTACATTATCATAAACCTTTTTGCCAATATTCAAGTAATTTGGATAAAAGGTGTAGATTTATATAAACTTTGAAATTTAGGTAAAATTTCATGTAGCGAGTGACCTTTGACTTTCAGTTGTGACCTTCAAGTTTAAAATTTGATGCTGTAAATTTGATTATAAATTGTAAATTACAACAATTTCAAATTTGAATTGAATCTGACATATAATAGTGATGTTATGTTCAATTATTTAAAAATATTTTTTTAAATAAAATTGCATATTACAGAAGTCTAAGGTACACTGCCCCTCCCCCAATTTCGTTCGTAAAATTTGTATCTATATCTTTGAGATGTCTTAAATTTAATATAGAGTAGTAACAACGTATCTGAAAAAAAAAAAATGTTGCACAAATCTCGAGCATATTTAGTATTTGTTAAATCCTTCTCCTGGCTATTTTTTCCGGGGATAATGTAGACCTGTAACATTTACTCCAAGGGTAATAATAAAGTGTTATTTTCATATAGGTCTACCTGACCTGGCGTTTAAAAACACACTTCCAAGTTCCAAATGTAAGCAATAATTACATTGAAAACAAAGATTTTTTTTTTCAATTTCATTTAATTTTTCAAGTTACATTTAGTTCTAACACTCAAACCTGCTCAAAATTATTATTTGCCATCGTAAATAAGCGGTTGCTTTCTTTCTTTATAAATCCTAAAGTAATATGTTATATGTTTTTCTTACTGTTTTATAGCTGTTATATTTTGCTCTCTTGCAATATGAGGGGACTAGCTCTTCCAGGCATATCATCTTCATAACATTTGTTTTCAAACTCTTACTGTCATAAGAGAATTAGAATGAAGGACATTAATTAAATAATTTTAATCATTATCATCATCATCATCATCATCATCGGTCGCCCGTGGACGGAATGGAAGAAGCACTGGCTATATTTTCGAACCAGATAAGATTTCCCTGTCATGCATGACAATTGGATTTCTTGTAGATCTAGGTTGAGATCACTCTTGATGGTGTCAGTGTACTGAAGGGGACTTCTGCCTCTGTTTGGCAGATGGGTTGATCGGTTGTACGGATGCAATGTTGAAGATATAGGATATCACCACATACTATGGTATAAGGAATATGATCCTTCTAACTGATGTTGAGCACTCTCCGTAAAAATTGAGTGTAGAACCCGTTTATACGATCTTCCATTTTCTTGCTGATTGTCCAAGTTTCTGAGCCATAATACAACAGAATGCTTTATACGCAGTCTTTGAAGAATCTGATTTTAGTCCTTCGGTCTAGTGAGGATTTACAAATAATTTGAATAATTTGCTCAAAAGCTGCCATATTTAAGACCAAAACAAATACAACATTTTTTCATCTGTCAAAGTGAAAATAAAACACTCTTAAAAACGTTTAGTAAGGTCTCACTCATTTTGAAATCTAAAACGTTTTGATGGCAAAGTCACACAACTTTAACTAGATATTTTGACGAATAAATTATTTAAGATAAATAATAATAATATTATGTAGGCTTAAATGAGATTTCAGTGAACACTATTGTTTATTGTATCTATTAATATGCATGTCCAAGTCAACGAGTATTATCTTTCTGGCATTCCTTCGGCATCATTCAGATAATTTTTTTCCTACGTTGAGTTTGCTGTTACTATAGCTACGCGTCGCTGGAAATATGCACTGGCTGACTTCTATCTGATTAAAATATGCATGACGATGACGTGTGACGAACATTAAAACGGCAAATTAGATAAGTGTTTGTTTTGAGAGATATGGAATGCTTGTTCAAAACAATCTCACTGAACATAAACAAATACATGCGCATGTGCATGGATTATTTATCCAGGTACACACCAAGGTTGAAACATAGTTGGCCTTCAAACCAAATTTTCGCTACCAAACATTTGGTCGTGACGTCACCAAATATTTGCCATCAAATTTTATAGTATGAACCGATAACGAACATTTGGGGCAATGTATAATTATGGCAATTTATTCAATACGTGTGCAATCTAGCGCAAAATTTTATTTGGTCTCAACTCGGTGTTGAACTTATTTTATTTGGAGTCACTCGTCATTTTAACGTCACGACCAAATGTTTGGCAGCGTAAATGTTGTTTGGAGGCCGACTATGTTTTCACCCTAACAGAAACCAAAAGAAATATGAATCGCAGAACACGACCTGATGGTTCGTTCCAGATGATTGATCTTATCAAATCATTCATCTCGATGGTAATTTAAAGATGAATGATTTAATTAGATCATTCAACTGGAAAGAATCACGAGGTCTTGAAAAACGGACATCTTAAACACTTTAACCATGACTGTATATTCAATATCACATGTTATAGGTATTTCATATGTTATTGTACATTTTCTATCCACGTGGGTATTAATATATTTTGTACTGATATCTGTTTATATCTAGGGTACCCGGCTACAGCCTAGTCTGTGTGATTATTTTGATTTGGGGTTGGAATGGGGTATGTGTTTTATGACTCAGCTGATTTATTACCGATTACTGTGATTTTGGAAAAGAATAAGGCCTAAAAATGTTTGCTTGGCGTAACATTATGATACATAAAAGCCAGGTCGGATCTTTTGTTGTCGTTGTCGTTGTTGTTGTTTTTGCTTTGAAATTAATACTAAATAATCACAGAACACACAGACTAATAGAGCAACAGCATTTTATGTTCTCATTTTTCATTTTTATTAAAAAATTAAAATTTTAAGGAGCCTGAAAGTGAATGTATGTTGTTTCGATGCTCAATTTTACCAAGCTGTATTATATAAAATAACTTATTTATTAATAATAAATAGTAATAAAACAATCTAGGGTCAAAACCGAAAATAGGATCGGTCGGCAATTACAAAACTGTAATACTATCAATTATTATAAATTCATGTCATTTCCTTTAATATTAAAACGATAGCTAATGACGTGGGTGTAAACATGAACACCGGAAGTTCTTTAATAGATCAGAACACGTAAAATTAACATCATTAATGTTCACTTGATTATTAGCCAAATTATGTTGCAAACTTTTGAACTGTCGGCGAAAGTTGATTGCGGTTTCAAATGACTTCCGTATTGTCATGATTAAAAAATTGCTATTCCTAAAACATCAGATACAAATTTTTCAAAATATTTTACAAGTTAGAAAAATGAACATATAAGTGCGTTTTCGCAAGTCTTTATTTTCATTGACCAAGGTCAAAAGTTGGTCTCTAAGTTTAACCCTGTAATTCTGGACCTTATATATTTTAGCTAGGTCAAATAAGATATCACATTTCGAAGCAAGCTTGGAACTGAACGTGTACTGCGATCTTTTTTACTATTAAAATGAAGACATCCAATGGGGAGCGCCATTGAATTGAATTATTTTACGTTCCCTATTTTGTCATTATAGCACCGGGCCAATCAACTCAGCATGGTTTAAAAATGCTTAGAAAAGAATTAACTTTTACTTAACTTTTGATATTATTAAATTTTTAGTGGTTATATGTCCAGTGTTTTTACTGAGCCTTTGTTTTTATTCTTTTCTTTGTATAAAAGACCGAAATTCTTTAAATAAATAACTTTTATGAAATAAATTATTGATGTTTTTAGACAAGACATAGTTATTAAATTTCTGATCAGAAAATGCACACAGTATTAAAGATACAACGGGCAGGTATACAAAACACGTCAAGGTTCAAATTTGAAACATGAGGTTATTTAGTACATAATAATAAACTGGAAGGTATAAGCAACGTAATTAGCCAGCTTGATGTGGTGACAACTATAGGTTTAACCCTTGTCCTCCTAAGCTTTTTTTTGTAACACGTCCTCCGAAGAGGGGGTTGTTGCAACCCCCTTATATTTTAGAACGGAATCCCCTATGAACTTGGTTTTGCTATTAAGAGATAGATATGATCCTCTCCTATCTAACGATATCAAAATCATCAAAATCGGCCGAGGCGTTACATAATCATGACGTCATAAAGAACTTTCGGATTGGAAAATAGACAAAATTGCATTAAGGCAAAATGGCCACCAAATTCAAAGTGTTGCTATAAAAGTTCTAAATAACGGATTTTCATCGGTTTTTTGCTAATTAAGAAGAAAAATGATGATTCTAACATGTCTTGTAAGTTTGAGTCTTATAACATGCATATTTTTTTTCAAAATGGTGACTTAAAAATTACACCTCAACTTTGACGGCCTACCCTAACCGCCTAGTCTTTTCATCAAAATGAGCGCAAAGGATGTAAAAGAGATCACCCAATGCCTGGTCCGGTTGCTTTTGCGTTTAAATGAAGCGGAGAAAAAACCTTAGGGGGTTGCATCACCCCCCCCTTCGGAGGACAAGGGTCAATAATAAAAACTAAGTATGTATGTAGCCAAAAAACAAATACCAGGTGTCTCAAAAATGGTTACATGTAGAAAAATAATCTAATACTAAAACTATAGTAGTTAGAGAAATAAAACTTTGCACAAATTATATTACAACTCTTTTCTATATATTCGTAAAATTTTGATATCACAGCGTTTTTTTGAGTTATCAACAAAAGTAGAAACCTATGTCAGAAACACTTTTGTTCAAAATTTAACCAAATAATAAGCATACACGTTTTGTGATATTTTAAAGTACATTTTTTCTAAATGGTCATGATCAGACTTTATATTAAACAAAATTTGATACAATTTTTAATGAATCATTAATGAACTCTCTTTTAGTATATCTTTTATGCAAATTAGGGTTACCGGCATTCCATGCATACCAGAATGAGTTGTTTATATTGAACCTGTCAATCAAGTTGTATCGTGAAAGTTGATGAATACGCATAAACCACAATCATATTTTCATGGGTAACATTCATTCTTTGACTGTTTAAACTGCAAATTTTTGTAAAGTTTGAAAAATAATCTTTAACTAACAGGACATGATTAAATTATAATTATAAATAATACTTTTAGTAGCAAAAGTCCGATCGATATTTAGAATTAACAGAAATGGCAAAGATTTGAATCAGTGGCCATTTTGCCCAAAATGAAATTTCGACATAATTGTCAGACCTGTAGTAATTTATGACGTCATAATTACGTAACAGCTTGTCGAATGTTCATGATTTTGTTATCAATGGGAAGAAAAAACCCTACCCTATACTAAGGTATAACACAACCTAAGTTTGGGACTGTGAATTTCAAGTTCACATGGGGTTGAAACGAAGTTAACGAGGGTTAAAATTACATCAAACGAACATGCTTCCGATTTTGTTGAATTTTGAAAAAAAAAAGTTTCTGACATAGGTATCTGTCTTTATTGATAACTCATAAATTAGTAATGCGCTGGTATATATCATAAGTCATGCTAAGTTTAAATTCTCCAACTGCTATACCTTTTGGAAACCATCATTTTTCTACATGTAACCATTTTTGGGACATCTGGTACAACAACAATACAGACTCACCAAACTGCACTACCTGGCGACATGTAGGTTTTCCAAATTGTCTACATGTAAAAAAAGATAATAATCATTTGCACAAACTTAAAAGAGTAGGGCAATTAAACTTATAAATTGTAAAACACCAATTTTCTAGATACTTGTAATATTTTGATATCATAGCATTATTATTAATTAAGCTAGGTACCTTTGTTCGTTTAGTGTAATTTTAATGTGCAACCTTTTGCAATTTTTGTCTACACATCGTGTAGAATCAGACTTTATTTACATTCAACCAAATTTGGTACCATTACCCTCTAACTTCTAGTCTTATTCAAATTAAGAATATCTGCATTCCACGCATTCCAGAATAAGTTGTTTATATTATACCTGTCAATCACACCGTGACGTCAAGAATACTGAAATAAGCATAATAATTTTTTCAAGGGTAACAAAGATTTCAACAGTTTACTGCAAACTTGCTTAAATCATTGATGGAAAATAATGTTTCTTTTCTGTCTTTATAAAACATCTACACTTAATACCTAGGGGCCCTCATTTTATTCATGACAAAAAAACCAACCCTACACCTACACTAATTGTGGGCTGACAATTAGCCCAGTTCAAATGTTTTGTAAATGTATAACAATATATACTTATGAATGTTGTCAATCATTCAGGTACAATAAATAATAAGAGTTTTGCAATCAAATCACTGGACTTACTTTTGTTTTGAGTGCGACGTTTCGCATCCTATCTCTGGCCTTTATGTCAACCATCAAGAAAATTCCTCAACGTTTCCGGTAGTTCGTTGACCCCGAAACGGGTCAACAACCTTTTTTGCCGCCAGACAACCAGTCGGCCAGATGATGCATCCGGGATAGGATGGGAAACGTCGCACTCAAAACAAAAGGAAGTCCAGTGATTCTTATTATTTATTGTATAACAATAT
Source organism: Ophiothrix spiculata (assembly GCA_000969725.1). Lineage (NCBI taxonomy): Eukaryota > Metazoa > Echinodermata > Ophiuroidea > Amphilepidida > Ophiotrichidae > Ophiothrix > Ophiothrix spiculata. Next base: position 676 of record JXSR01S014251.1, on the reverse strand, counting down.
AATAACAATAGACTATCACCTACTTTGATTTACAGGTCTCTTTTGTGCGGTAAGAATATTTTGACATTTCTTCTGTCAATTACAATTTGTAAACTTTTGTAAACTTAAACCTTTGTCATTTAATTTGATAATTTACAAAGTATTTGAGCAGATATATTTCATAAATGTCCCATTATTGGTCTTCAGTCTAATGGCAGCTACCCTGTAATCGACGTCATTAAGCGAATTCTAAAATCAAAGTCTCGCCAATCAAGAAAAAAAAAACTTAGTCGCGAGATTTTTTTTTAACGTGACCTGCTGAAAAGGCTGATTTTGAACCAATATTATTTGAAAAGGATGAAAGCAATGCAAATTGGGACGTGTGTATGAAAATGTGGAGTTTTCCAATAAAATGTTTGTGACTTTTTGATAAAAAAGAAGCATTATATGGTATTTCTAGGAAAATCTACGATTTTTAGCGTTTTGAAGCAAACGAATTTGAACCCTATATCATTTTTGTTTAAGAAGATAAATTCGTTTGATCAGTTCTGGTAGAAAACATATTGAACTGATTCAGATTGATGAAATTTGAAAAATTTATTCTGCCTATGAGACCCTTAAGGGATAAGGACATCCATTATCGGATGACATCAGCTAAAAAAAATTTTCAACGTTTTTGACAAGTTAGACATGTTAG
>JXSR01S014247.1:28909-40675 GCA_000969725.1 Ophiothrix spiculata | reverse complement strand
ACTATAATTATAATAACTATACAGAAGATGTAAAGACGCCCAAACAATTTCAGAAAATGTCAAACTACCTTCAAATATTTATATCAGCACTACAAATGCATTGTTTAATAATTCACTTGGATCTAAGTTTACAGTCACTCGAACATGAAATGTTATTTTTTAATTCCATTTGTGATCTCTATAAGGCGGTAGTCAATATCAAATCGTTATGCCTCAGCACATTTACAGCACCTAGGGATTACATGCAATTTATATATGAAGCAATATTTCTTTTTGAAATGTTCCCAAATGAGCCGAGTTAACTTGTCAATCTAGCATCTTTTAAAAGTAAACAGACAAGATATAAGCTGGTAGATTTCGGCACAGATCAAATTGTAAATTACTTGTTTTGTGCCCTATTGAGTCGCATATGTGTATGCTTTTTGTCACAAAAGAATTGCCTAGTAATAACACAAATGAAATTGGGAATTTCAAAGGCGGCACATGCTTTATTGTTTGACTTTAAAACATTAGAATTGAGTCTCTTTCTCAATTTTGTAATGTTAAAAGTACCAAACAAAAAGGAAACAAAGTATTGATTGCCGAAAGAAAAGTCTCAATTTAAACATAGATACAACAAATAACAAAAAAACAACTTACTGTATCTCTTTATACAGGAGCGTACCGTTGTTTATTCGTGGTGAATCCACAGTTGATATTCAAATTAGCGCGCAGTACACACAAGTCGGCGCACTGATCATCGCGCATCGGACACTTATAGTACGTGCAGTGCAAAAGCTCGGTGCTTGGGAAAAATAGATAACGTCAAAACAGCAAACATTCACAAATTAGAACTTTGCGTCAGATGTGCTAAATAATTTTATGAAGATGAGTAGGCCTATATGTTAAATTGAAAATATTTAGAATTTAATACATACGTTTTCAGGATGATTTTCGTTGTTGAAAGGTATTCAAACACGCCACAGAGTTGTTCATCGCGAATCAACAACTCTGCATCCGATGCGTCTGCGTATTTTTATCACACTCGGGTGGCTAAGGCTACCCTCGCGCGATAAAAATACGCAGACGCATGGATGCATCGTTGTTGATTCGCGATGAACAACTCTGTGGCGTGGTCTGTCTGTTAGTATTTTACATAGTCATTGCAATTTTGGTGAAACATCTGTTTTGTTTTGTTTTAAATTCAAAATAAAAATAAAAAATGTTTAAATATAAATAAAGCTTGTACTTTGTTCAAGTCGATTTTTGGCTGCTATAGCGCGACAAAACTACAAGCGACAATATTACAATGGTTATAAACAAAACTATGTTGTCACTTCTCTCTATCTTAATTCCCTCATATTGTTACAGTTCAGGCTATGAAAATACTATATTTGACATTTTACTTCCGAGAATGCACAAAAAACATCAATGATGTCTTATTTATTATTCACAAGCGATTGGTTTACGGCATATCACATTTTGAATTTTTGTGACTGTCACTTTCATTAAAAAGAAAAGAGTTTGAAAAGTCATGAATGAACATAATTGTAAGTACCAATCGTCATACTTTTGACTTTTATTGAAACCAATTTTATTCAAAAGAAGTTTGTAATTTGAGGCTTTCCTCTTTAAATACATCGAAGGTATCTTTAATATTTAATCAGTTTCATTTTCAATTTATTATTCTCGGCAGTAAATGGTGCTAATGTTCTAGATAATGTCAAAGACCAGAGAATGTTGTGAAAAGATTTTTTTTTGTTCAGTAAATAATGTTTTCTTATTGTTCCGTGAATCAAGAGAACTGCTTCAGTTACAATAACGTTTAGAAACTCTTTTTTTATTACTGGTAAGTGTAAAGTTAGCTTAAAGTCTAAACTTAAAAATCGGACCAAAGTAGATAGATTGAAACGGGACTAAAAGCACGTTGTAAAGTAGTTACTCTACTTTCAAAAAACATATATTAGTATGATTTAATCTTTTGGCAACTATTTATTAATATTTGTTTATTTGCTCGTTGCATTAACATTGGGACAAGCTGTATCAAGGTGTACATTTCGCTTGATATGTTCCTATATAATACCAAGCTTCCTGCTTTAAGTACGTACGACTACCTCGAAAGAAAGAAATCCTGGAGCACAAGCTTTGAATCAAGTACATCCTAATCTCCCACATATGTTCATTTTTTTTGGAAGTAGAAGGTACCTCCAGAAACGTATTCATTCTTAATACTTTTTGGATTTCGTATTTTTTTCAATACCATTTTTTCGTACATTTTAATTTTGATACACTCTATTGTGTTCATCCGATATTTATTCATAATTTGACCAGAATCTCATATTTAACTTAACAGAAAGTTGGAAAAGCAGTACAAAGAACTTAATTGAGTTGCATAATAAAATGTTGAACCCATTCTAAAAATTTCGTTCATTTTGTTTGAAATTTGAATTATTTTAAGTCCAATTATTAGTATTTCTTGTAAATTCAGATTAGTGCCAATATGAGGGTGCTGTACATAATTCAAATTATTGATTATACTTGATTATCGAGTTTTGTTGCTTGATTTATCTGAAGATGATAATTAAAATGCAAGATACTTCATTTATATGTATCAATTCGGCATTTTATTAAAACATATCCCTTCTTTATACATCTTTAAAAAAATCGTATAAATAGCGCCATCTTTTGAGACATTTAAAAATAAAATGTCCCCATTGGGTTCAAACAATAGTGTGCATGGTGCACAATATGTTAAGCTAGTTCCAAAGATCTAATAAGGTGTTAAGTAACTGACTATCCCACATATCGGTCGATGAGTTGACATACGGTATGTAAAGTAAACCAGCATTATAGGGGCCACGTCTGTCGATTATGAGCAATAACCGGAGAGAACCAGCGATTCTTGGCGGTCGGCCGCCGATTGAATTTTAAAGTGCTCCCATAATATCATCGTTAAGACATCAAAAATTGCATTTATTTCCATTTTTATAGATTATGTTAAAATTTTTTACATCTTCATGAAAGTTGTTTGTGTTTATTTATTCTAGGGATACCATAGACTAACGCTTGTGTATATATTCAAAATGCAAATATACATGTCTCAGCATAGATGACTGTATACATTTAATCAGTTACCAAACGTGCTAATACCTAGCACAAGATATAAGTTTTATTCACAAATATCACTCTATCAAACTCTAGCAGAGTTACAAAGATATGCTAGAGCACAACCTGTAGCTTTGAGATCATTATATTTGTATGTTTTAAAGATTATACTAGATTAATTAATCTACTAGACGTCGTAATACTCGATTAGCATATGTAAAATTTTATGAAGTGAAATCTAGAAAAACAAATTTTGTATCTGTATTTAACCTTTTGAAATCTTAAAAGGAAAAATGCTTGCTGGGAAAGTTGGGACAATTGACTCCTTAACCCTCGTCTTCTTGAGCTATTTTCTAATACGCCATTTGTTAAGGGATTGGGGGTAAGCTGTGTAATATCATAGTATATTTAAGATTAAATATCTTCTTTCGATTTATAATAAAATCATAAAAATTAGCACAGTTGTTATGTAATTATGACGTCATGAAGTATTCCAGGTCTGAAAATCGGGATTTTCGGCAAAATGATCGTCATTCCAAAAATTTGCTTAAAAATTATGATGTATAAGATTTTGTCAGAGTTTTGTCAAAAAAGCAATAATTTTAATTCTAACATGTCTTGTACGTTTATGCTTTATAGCATGCATATATGTTTCTAGATGGCGACGTTTCCATAAAGGATGGTTATCAACCCGCATTTGATTTTTTACTACTTTCCCCACCCCTTGTAAGGGGTAACCCCTGTTTTATTCCATCAAAATGATCGCAACAATTGCATAATAAATTATTTAGATGCATAAAAGTATAACATACAGTTGGACTAGAAAGTCAATAAAGCATGTTGTTAATAATCCCTGTTATACCACGACATAATAATGTCAAAGATAATATAATAGATTAAAGATAACATAAATGCTCGACAGCACATCAATCAAATAAGACATGCTCAAAATTATGACTTATAGTTAAGGCTAATATTTTGCTTTAGTAGTTGATAGCGACATTCCTATGCATTGTATACACTTGATTCTTCTAACTTATATAGATGAAAATGAAACATAACAGACACGGCCACATGTGCGGATTGTATGAACAGTAAATGGTGTTTTGTTAGAAGTGATGTTCAGATTATTTACTTGTCTTGTTTGTTAACACTTAAGTGGTCATGGGGGGGTCCATATGGACCCAACATTTGGTTTTTGCGCGTCAGCGCAAAAACGCGTAGTTATTTTTCATCGCCCTTCCATGTATTTATCTAACTTTACCATACCCTTCACCTGGTAGCAAAAAAAATAAATCGACCCACCCCTTCCCATGCTAATTAGCATAAATAAGCATTTTCGAGGGCGCTCTTCAAATTTCTTTTGCCCATAAAATCGTAACCGAACAACTTTCTTCAAATTTTTATTTCAGGAATGTATTTGTAAGTACATACTGCAAATATGACCAAAATGTTGAAAAATTCCACTGGGAAACGAAGTTTTCAAATATTTGCCGGAAAATGTTGACGTGACACGGCAAATTTTGTTTTGGCCGCCGTTTTGAAACGGTTTGTCAGATTTTCGAAATGTTTTCTTTGTTTTATTTTTTTTTGAAGTTCTTTACCTCTGACCAGAGTTTTAACGTAAAATTCTTTCGCGAAAGCGCTTTTTCGGTGTTGGGTCCATATGGACCCCCTTGACCACCAACGGGCATGTGGAGGACCTTGACCACTTAAGTGTTAATTGACAATTGGATGAAGCTAGTCAAAAAAGAACCAAATGGCGATGTATTTTCATGGACATAAAACACTAATAATCCCTTTTTGATAGTCTGCCAATCTTATGAAAACGTATCCACTGCTAAATTATTAAAAGATAAATAAAATAGTAGTAATGATGAAAGGACGACCCAACAAGTTAAGAAAATGTCAAACTACATAACTATTAGTTGCCTTCTACAAATGCATTGTTTAATAATTCATTCGGATTTAAGATTAGAGTCAGTCTTACATGAAATGTTATTTTTCAATTCCATTTGTGATCTCTATAAGGCAGTAGTCAAGATAAAATCGTTATGCATCAGCACATTTACAGCACCTTGGGATTTCATGCAATTTATGTATGAAGCAATATTTCTATTGGAAATGTTCCCGATTGAGCCGACGCTAACTTGTCAATTTGGCATCTTTTGTAAGTAACAAACACGGTATTAACTGGTAGTTTTCGGCACAGATCATATTGTAAATTACTTCTTTTGTGTCGTATTGAGTAGGATGTATGTCTGCTGTTTGTCACATAAGAATTGCTTAAAAATAACATAAATTAAATTGAGGATTCCGAAGGCGGCACATTGCTCTATAGATTATAGACTATCTTTCTTTTAGTCGTGTCTAAATGGAAACATAAAAGAAGTGATATACAGAGAATAAAATATCACTTTGCAAAAGACACGTTATGACAAAGAAACAATAAAAAATATGCTATTTATCTTTATCACTTTAATTAATGATTATGTTGCTTCTATCTATGATTATTCAAAGACGATCATCGCAACTTTTGGACATTATTTGCAATACATATTTCAATTTTTAGTAAATTTCATTTCTTAGAGGCTCGCTCAATAAATTAATCCCTTAACAAGTCAAACAAGTCAATCATGACATTTTATGTGTTCTTTTTTCTTGATAAATTGATAAAAAAAGAATGCGATATCGCGGCAAGGCAGCACGTAAACAGTGATATATATAATTAAGTTGCCACGTCCTTGTCTTAATTCCATGAAATGTTCAGTTCTGTGTTTCTCTTGTCTTATAATATACACCATACACGGATGTCATCTCAACAGCAGAGAGTTATCCAAGTTAGTGATGCACCGATAAGCCTTTTTTAACCGATACCGATAACCGATTATATAATGAAAGTATCCGATACCGATAACGATAACTATTTCACGTTGTGAATGGTCTTGAAAACGAACCATGCACTAACACATCAACGCATTTTACTTGATACAATGATTTTATGAACAGTTAATTGAAATACTGTTTATGATGGTGTAAATACTTGCAATAAAATGCAAGTTTTTACATTCTAAAATCTAAATTTGTTTTTTATGCCTGGTATTCTTTTTCTGTTTCTGACACATTTGCATTTACAATATATATAGTTTGTATAGTTAGCGCTTGTGAGTGCAGCTTTTATAAGGTATCTTTTTACCTACGCGAATGCGCTATAGTATGTCATTTGATTATGAATAACATACAAGTACTAAAAGTGTGTATCCCATCTATTAATAACACCACATCAGGTTTAAAGAAAACATGTTTTTCTTTGTTTTTTGCTTAGATTAATTAGTCGTTTACTTAAACTAATTATCGGCTGATATTATCGGTAATTCGGTGTTTTTTACCGATACTGATTCAGAACCGATAAGGCAAATATTGGTCCCGATATATCGGTGCAACACTAATCCAAGTATCTATAGTAGCCAGTATGTGGTCACTGAGTTACAATATCAATATCAAAATCCGTATCTTTGGTTTTTATAATTAAACTTTTAAAACACTTTATTAAACGTATGTGCCTATATTTGCAGTAAAGCCTCTGGTCCGGAAAAATGACAAAATAAAAACATTTACTTATAGGCTACAAAAAGCATCAACTAAAGTTATTTATTTGAAAGATCTAGGGCGTTTATTTCGATATTTTAGATAATATCAACGGTAAAAGAAAAAGGGGTTCTTTGCATCACATATGTTTAATGCGCCTCATCATACATTTGACAAAGTAAAGATTTTATGTTACTTCATACATATAATTGATTATGCTTTGAAATGAGACATTGTTTTTGGAATTTGGCTAATCATCTTTACTATAAAAAAAGTTCTGATTAGTTTCTTTATCATGTCCATGCTTAATCTGTTTGTAACTCGCAAACTTGTACTTGACACATATTCAACGTAACCTTAGGCTTGTTTTATTTAATTGTAATATAGTCAAACACACTTTCCTTTTCTTTATCTTTGGCAAAGTATGCAAATGCTTTTAACTCAAATATTAGACTTGCTACATATGGATGACCAGTAAAGATCAATAAAAGTGGTCTAATTTTAAATCTAGTGTTAAATTTTACAGTTTATGCATTCCACCAAATCCAAACCTAAAATGATTTTTCCATTCCTTATTTCAATATGGATTTTAAAAAGCAAATAAATCTTGAAGACTCGGAACATATAGAGTGTGAATATTCCTAACACAAAAAACTCCACATAAGTATGATGTATAAGTCATTTAACATCTTTGAATTGCGGATTGAATTCAAGTTACCATGTTGGAAATATACAGATATATTAATGCTTCAATTTCAAATTCTAATTTCATGTATGAAGGTGTAAATTCCGCTTGATCTGTGCATAAATACTAAGCTTTCTACTTGAAGTGTCTACGACTACCTTACTATAAGGAAACCTCAGAGCACCAGCATAGAATTATGTGCAGCTTGACTATTTATAAGTAAAAAGAGTACACGTAAGCTTGGTATAAAGTAGAAACGTACCTCCAGGAACATTGTCAAATGTGATAAATTTCATCTGGATTTCAACGTATAATTTTAAGGTGTTGATTACAGCCACAATAGAATAAAACACACATGCAACAAGTTCATAACTAATCCGCAAATGAGACAGATGTACCTGTGTATTTGAGTATAAACTTTTAAGTTTATCAAGGAATACCAGTGTGAAATTTATCCTAAGGGATAAAGGACCTTTGACCGTTACGGATAAAACCCTAAAAGTGCGGTATAGAGTTTTATCATACCACAAAGAGAATTTATGAACATATTTGGAAAAGATCAAAGTAGCCGCTGCCGGGATATATTTCGTATCCTACCCCTTAGTGCGTCAGACGCACTTATATCCTGTCACTGAGCGCGTCGTAACGTTGCATTTTAAATTTGTAGGGATGCGCAGTACTATCATAGAGTAAAACGTTCACCAAAAGTGGTTCGTTTTTGTTAATTTTTGTGAATTATAGCTTAAAAAGATGAAAAACAAACAAATAAATGGTTTGATGATTAAAATTGACTTAGTAGTATGATAAATTCGTTATTTGGTTCAGCGACGGTATGTTATGGGAAATACTCGTGCGCTCAATGTCATATCCAGGCTCAGCTGCGCTTCGCCTGGATATGACACTTCGCGCCCAGTATTTCCAATAACATACCTCCGCTTCATCCAATATCTAATAGTATACCTATTCTCAACTCCACACCTGGAAAAATAGTTAAGTTTACAATCACTCGAACATGAAATGTTATTTTTCAATTCCATTTGTGATCTCTATACGGCGGTAGTTAATATCAAATCGTTATGCCTTAACATATTTAGAGCACCTCTGGACTACAGGCAATTTATGTATGAAGCAATATTTCTATTGGAAATGTTCCCGAATGAGCCGTGTTAACTTGTCAATTTACCATCTTTTGAAAGTAAACAGACATGGTATAAGCTGTAAGATTTCGGCACAGATCAAATTGTAAATTACTTGTTTTGTGCCCTATTGAGTCGCATATGTGTATGCCTTTTGTCACAAAAGAATTGCCTAGTAATAACACAAATGAAATTGGGAATTTCCAAGGCGGCACATGTTTTATTGTTTGACTTTAAAACATTAGACTTGAGTCTCTTTCTCATTTTGTAGTGTTAAAAGTGCCAAAAGAATTGATTTGCTGAAAGAAAAGTCTCAATTTAAACATATATATAACAAATAACAAAAAAGCTAAAGTTATGGTTCATATTTCATGTAACACATCATAAAACTGATCTGGTGTGAAACTGTTGTTAATACATATATTGAAGCAGTTTAGGTCATGATTATCTTACACGAAGCTAAGGAAGCTACTGGATTTTTTCTATTTATTTTTTCTTCTGATTAGTCAATAATACAAGTATGTCGTGAGATCAGCATTTGTGATCCTATTGTTACAAATTTTCTGTGTGTTAGCATTTTGGGTAGTCATTACAATTTGGCAAAACATCTGTTTTGTTTTGTTTTAAATTCAAACAGTAAAAAGAAAAAATGTTTAAATAATTAAAGCTTGCACTTTGTTCAAGTCAATTTTTGGCTGCTATAACGTAGCCTTTGTTAAAGGCTAGATTTTTAATGGCCACAAACATCGAGCTAGGTCGGTGTCTGTACATCGAGCGCCGAAGGCGCGAGACTAGGCCGGAGGCGAAAGGCGAGCGAAGCGAGCCTTTCGCCGGAGGCCGAGATTTCGCGAGCGAGCGAAGCGAGCGAGCGAAATCTAGCCTTTGTACTTTGTCCATTAATTCATTCCAAAACTGTATTTCTTAAACACACCCACTATTCAAAATAGCAATTTTGAGTATTAGTTCATCAATCACTAAAGTAATTATCTGATTATTTAAAAACAGCACACTCCACATGAAACAACCCCCAGGATACATGAACTGTGAATCAAACACCTGACACCATGTTGTGTCTGCATTCCTAAGATAGTGACCTTCACACTAATGTCCATATTCATTTGTGTCTGGGTAACTGACCTGACTGCACACATAACATCTATTTTGTATCATGTTTCATTGTAAATGGTACACAAATGTACACAATGATAAACTTGAATTTAAATCAGTTTACTTAAAGATGAAAGGACAATAGGAAAAACACCACCAACAACAACAAAAGAAAAACAAACAAATTACAATTAGGCCTATAAAACAAAACAAAAACAGAACTTGAACAAAAATAAAAATCATATGGTTTGTTTGTTGGTTGTTGATTTGTTCAAAAAAGTATTTTAAGAATCTATAGTGTAGCCTAAAGAGCACAACAGATAGCCTGTTAGGCCTATAGATTTTTTTCTATTTTTTTGATAGAAAGATAGATGTCAGCATCAGTAATTCACTCCTAGAAGTCAAGGTAAAATATGTGTCTGAAATATACCAAATTTCATGTTATTTTGTAGTTCAATCTCTTTTAAAGAAAATGTCATAATATGCAAAATCTGAACAGTTGCAGTGAATATACAAATAAGATTATACATATGACGAACACGTTTATGACATTGTTATTTGGCCACAATGACAGGCAATTACTAGTAATAAATAGCTTTTGTTTTTCCTCCATCAAGTCCCCTGTAAATAAATGCAAGAAGAAAGGAAAATTATATACAACGAAAATGGAATAAGAATGCAGATACAGTATAACAAATTTTGAGCAAGAATAATATGTGCAATGCTTTTATGGGAAACACCAGAGACTGAGATGACTTGGGCAATAAACCCAAACCTACTACATGTAGAGTGGTAAATAAACTTCTGAACCTTTTTATATTGCCCCTGAAAACATACTACACCTCCCCCCCCCCCCCCATTGCAATATCACACCATAAATCATTAACTTTATTTCTGTGTGGGCATGTTATTTTGTCAAGAAAATGTTATCAATGATATCCAACATATCAGGGAAATCAAATCCATTTCTTTAGGCAAAAAAAGAAAAGAAAAAAGAACTCTGTCTCAGGTTCCTTAGGCCCAAAACCCTAAGTGCTATGCGGTTGTTGTTGTTTTTTTAGTCAAAAAGGCTATGCGCACGTGGAAAAATCTTTTTTTCATAACACCTTTAGGTCACTAATTTTTTTTCTTCTTTTTTTCCTTTTTTTTTCCTCGATGTAAGAAAACAAATTAAAAATCTCTTGAAAACCTTTAAAAAAAAAAGAAATGCGGAAAAATTTGATGCGGGCGGTAAGCTGAGACCGAGTTCTTTTTTTTTCTCTTTGGCCTTAGATAAATTATTATTTGTGTATGCTGTACATGTAATTTATTAATTATTCCCAGATTTGATGGTATAAATTTGGAACTCTCTTCACAAAACTTAATTAAAAGAAATTGAGCCAAAATAGCTGAAATTAGGAGTAAAAAAGTGTGGTTTATGAATAAATCTAACTCTTAATGTTGAAGATTTGGTAAAATTTTGATGGAACCAAAAGCAATGTGACATAATAAATTGTCAATTTTTCTTTTGGAACACTTTAACATTGAAGTGGTGCCCAAAAGGGGGGGTGAGTTCTTATGGACCTCTCCTTAAAAAAACACCCTTCCGGTATGAATTTGATGTTGAAAGTCTGTTCAATGATAAAGCATGAAAAAACCAAAATACAGGAAAAAATTTGAAAATCGAATGAACCATTTCATAATGGCGGCCGAAAAACCATTTCTTGTGTCGCGTCAAAAATTGTCCTGCCAAAACTGTGTTCCCGAAGGAGTTTTCACATGAAATTTTGCTCAAATTTTCATATTGCAAGTACAATTTATATTACAAAAAACATGATTAGAAAAAAGCTATTTGGTTTCGATTTTATGGACAAAACAAATTTGAACAGCACCCTTGAAAAGTCACTTTATGCTAATTAGCACAAGAATGACTGGATCGATTTGAACTGACGGACCAGCTTCGTTTAGTTGTTTGACATAATACATGGAGCGGCAATGTATTTTTTTTTTGAGTTTTCACAAAAATCTGTGGTAGAGCACCTAAGAATACACCCCCCCCCCATGGTGACTTATGTTAAGAACCTTAATATAGTCAACTAAAAGTTTTTGACCTATGTAAGCTAAACATTGGCACATTTATGTACAAGTATTGTCAAAATCCACTTTCACCAGCCTTTGAAAATATGT
>JXSR01S014247.1:4267-18032 GCA_000969725.1 Ophiothrix spiculata | reverse complement strand
CCAATATGGATCCTTGTGGGACTCCACATTTTATGTTTCTGTACTCAAGAGTCATATGACTGATATCTTACAAATTGTTTTCTATTTTGTATATAGCTTTTGAACCATTCCAACACAATACCCCGTATACGATAGTTTATAAAGCAAGATCTCATGGTCGATTGTGTCAAAGGCCTTTGACAAGTCAAGGGAAATTCCGAGCGTACCGTAAAACGGGGTGTATAGGGACGGCTGGGTGAATAGGGACAAACAGGTGTAAAGTTTTTTGATTATATATTTTTTTTTAATTTGTTGAGTTGTTTGTCCTACTTTTCCACTAGAATAAAGGCCCAATATAGTAGCTTTTAGAAATTGATCCAAACAATCGAAAGTGATGTATAAATTCAATACAGGGAGGCTCAAAAAGTTGTTCAAAATATGCTTAAAATAACAGGGTGGTCAAAACTTTCATGCCCCAGTGAACAATGATTGTGGGAGGTGCCTTAAATTTCACTGAGACCTAGCATGGCATGTCGTACAACATAATCTAAAGTAAGATTTTGACACAGTCAACCATAAAAAATTAAAATCAAAAATTTACATTTTTTCGGGTATTTTCAAAAAAATTGGGGTGAATAGGGACACCCACCAAAAACTCAAGGTCAAGTGCGAACAAAGACCTTGATATGCAGAATAAATAAAGATGAGATGGTATGACTTATGTAACACATCATAGACTAAAATCATTGGTCTGAAAAGTTCTAGAATAGTGAAAATTCAAGAAAAATAATTATTGCCACATCCAGCGTTATTGTGCTGATGAGCAATTGCGATCCGATGTGAATTGCACTGTGAAAATACACATTTGGAAGATTTGAAATGCTTAGAATAACTATTTACTCTTGATTAAAGAATAAAAATAGAGTTTGGTCACTTTCATAGCTTTAAATGATAGGATTCTGATTTAAGTTGCTGTTGCCAGTCCGATACAGCATACCGCCAAGAACTTATTGGCTGCACATCTTAATGGTCCCGCACTCTGAAACTCGAGATTAAGAATGAAAACATTAGATTACACGTATTATTGAAACAAATTGTGTTTACAATTAATTCTTCTTGATATATATGATTAAAAAACTAAATTAAGAGTCAATAGAGAAAGTAATTTCTGGTTATCCTTGATCTGATGAATTGTATGGCGTATGTATACATTTTAATTTCTGACCCATTTTGACGACCAAACTGTACTCAACCCAAAATGGAATTATTTACTTGAACCAATTAAATTATTAGGCCATAATGATTGTATTGTGTTCAAAATACCATCTATTACTCATTTATGTTTAATTTACAGGAAAATGTTCAATCTAATCAGCTCTTTGCAAGTAAAAACTGCACTGTCCCTATTCACCCCCAAAATCGAGGTCAATAGGGACACCACATTTTTGGCTGCCAAGGTCACATCCATCCCAAATTCAATTTTATTCTTATACCATATTAAAGGTGTATGGTAGGCACATAATTAGCAATAAAAAGTTTGGTACCAGAAGCTTCATGAAAAAAAATACAAAGGATAAACCTTAAAAACTGTCCCTAATCACCCCGTTTTACGGTACTTTCATTTTTTTCTACAGCATTTGTCACTTTGTCAACAAGCACAATGATAGCCATGTAGGTTGAATGGTTTGATCTTAATCCGAATTGTTTGTCGTTAAGTATAGCATTTTTATCAATATAATCCATCACATCTACCTTAGGCAATTTAAGAGAGCAATGACAGTAATTTGACTAATTTTATGTTTTCTTCCTCTTTTCCCCTCAAACAGGCTATTACTCCTTTCGTGATACAGTCAATGGTTCGTGGTTCATTCAAGCTCTTTGCCAAGCATTGGAGACCGAGGGATCATCCATGGAATTCACGGCACTGTTGACATTAGTGAATCGAATGGTTGCAGAGAAGAGTGTTAAACGGTCTGGTGATTCACGAATTCTGGGCAAGAAACAGATGCCCTGCTTCGTGTCCATGTTAACCAAACAACTGGTGTTTACACCAAAGCGGGGTATGCAGAAGCCATCGATCAGAAAGTGAACGCTAGAAGAACTGTAATGATCACAAAATAACACTCTAAAAATCGAGTAATTTTTTGAATAGAGTCTATGTGAATAGATCATATACATGTAGTCCTAGAGACACATAGTAGATTTAATTCAAAATGAAAAGAAAAATCTGTTCAAATATATCAACCCGGCTTAATTCTATTAAAATGAGTAGGTGTCTTAATTGGCAATATGGATAGAGAACTATTCGAAAAGGAAAAATAAATTACAAAGATACATTAATTAGAAGTAAATCATTGTCAGGTTTTCTACAGGATTACCTAATAGAGGATGTTCTGGAGAACCGTTATAAGCTACTAAGTCTGAAGATCCAAAAAGGCTGTCAAAATGAGTTTTACGTGCAAAAAGTGTTTCTAAATCCTTAAATGTTCAAAATAATGGAAAATGGCTTTGAGGGTTACAACAGAAACATTTCTCCCTAAATAAGATTTTTGCATGTTCAATATTTGAAATGGCGCCTGTACCGAAATACAAAATGGCTGCCGAACGATTTATGCGCAAATATAGCATAAAACAGCATTAAAAACAATGTGTACTCAAAATATTCAATGTTATGGGAAAATGGCTTTAATGATTAAATAAACATTATTCAACACAACAGGTTGTTATGTTTCAAATTCAAAATGATGCCAGTACAGGGATATGACAATGAGTTTTTATGCAAAAAAGTAATTTAACTTTAGACTTTGAAACAGTATCAAAAACATTGATTGTTCAAAATACTCGTTTGAAAATTTCATTGAGAGTTACAGAAACCAGACCATCTACTAGTAATCTGCTCATGCATATCATGTACTAACATTGCCTCTTACATATTCAACAGAGGATTATCAATGGATACCCTGGTGATCACAGACGCTGATCGGACACCGGCCGATGTCCGACCGGAGTCCGGACGGTGTCCGTGAGCCGTAGAGACGCCGGAAGCATGCTGCAATTTCGAATTAAAACCTCGCGGCTTGTACACGATGTCTTAAGTCTTAAGTTATGGTCACATAACCACCGGCGTCCGGCCGGTGTCCGACCGGGCTTCGCAAGCATTCACCGGTGTCATACCGATGTCATACCGGAGTTGCGGCTTCTTGCGGCTTATGTAACCAGGGTGTCAGGCAGCTCTTGAGAGCTCATTGGAAAATAATATCAAAGTCAAGGGATTTTTTATTGTTGACCGGAGGATGGAAAAACTGATTGAAGCCCAGGTATAATGATGGATACCCTGGTCACATAAGCTTGCGGCGAGGTTACGATATGTTTACGGCGTCATACCAGGTAGATTTCAGCAGACACCGCGGTGTCCGAACAGTGTCCGTAGAGCCGTAAAGACGCCGGAGCATGCCGCAAGAATTTAATTCTGAGTCAAATACCCTGGTCACATAAGCCACAAGAAGCCGCAACCCGCAACGCCGGTATGACATTGGTATTATACTGGTGAATGATTGCGATGCCCGGTCGGACACCGGTGGTTATGTGACCATAACTGAAGACATCGTATACAAGCCGCAAGGTTTTAACTCGGGAATTAAATTATTGCGGCATGCTTCCGGCGTCTCTACGGCTAACAGACACCGTCCGGACACCGGTTGGACACCGACCGGTGTCCTATCGGCGTCTACTGAATTTACGCCGTAAACACATCGAAACCTCGCCGCAAGGTTATGTGACCAGGGTAAAATCCTTGCGGCGTGTATACGATGTCTTTAGTTATGGTTTAATAACCACCGGAGTCCGACCAGCCATCGCAAGAGCTCGCAAGCATTCACCGGTGTCATACCGACGTTGCGGCTCTGCAGACGCCGGTCGGCGACCGGTGGTTATGTGACCAGGGTGTTAGACAAGTCCCTGGCAGAGCTGTTCAATATGGTTTTTCCTTAGTTTACTGTTTAACAGCGCAGACTCGTGGTAAAAGTGGATATACGACAACACTTCCCTTACCAAACTTGAATGTCGTCTTACGTATTCTTTATAAGTATTCTAAAGCTATGTAAAAAAATACTTTTTTGTATGAACATTAGTAGTTTGAATACATAATGACATGTATTCAAACCACTTGTAGTTTGAATACTTTGTCACATGTATTCAAACTACTTGGTATTATTGCTAGTATTCCTAAAAGCTGAAATATTTGAATGAGAATACAAGTAAAGTATTCAAACCACTAGAATGTAAATTAGATGAGCTGCAAATGTATTCATACTACTAAAAATGTATTCCTGTAGCATTGGTATTGTTATTTGTATTGCAATAGACCGATATATTTAAATGAAGAATACAAACAAGTATTGGAAATAAACTAAAATAGTTATGTTTTGCACAAGTTGGATATCTATTTTCTAGAAAAGCAAGAATTTTAGCATACACATTAAGATTTTCAGTTTTGGAAGGAGACATACACATCAGTATTCGTAGGTAACAGGGTTAATTTAGGAATAAATATTTCTAGATAAGCAGTGAGAATTTAAAAATATACGTATATGAACCATTTGATATTACTTTTTGAATTGATTTCCTACCACCTGTTCTGATTGGTGATAGTTTTGGACTAACCTCTCATTAATAATCATACTTTTAATGGATTTTGAAAAATGACATTTCATACAGAATAGGGTTAAATGCAAATTTTTTAACAAATTGAATATCTATGAATTGGAAGTTCGCTTTAAAACTTGCATATGAGTGCCACGTAATAATTCTGATTATACATGTCCAATCACAATGTCAAATTAATACATAACTTATGTGTTGAATGTTGTATTCGTAGGTAACATAGCCGTATTCGTAGGTAACAATCACACAATTGAAAGGCTTCTGCAAAGAAATCTTTATTTTCTTAACCACATCAAATATATCATCATTTAAAGCGTCTTTATTGATAGATTAGGTACAATTTAATTCTCTGAAGATTGTTTTGAAAATGTATGATGATGATTGAAAACCGTACATGTAGTTGCAAAACGTGCTAAATTGGCACAATTTGATAGAAAATCAGCTAAAACGGTTTTTGTGGGATTTTTTAGATATGCATGACAATCTAATACTATTTTAAGTATTTATTTGATTGAAGCTGCAGTGCTGTCTATACCAGGGTCTTAAAGAGACCATGAAACAATGATTTTAACCAGAAATGTACATGTGTTTTTGGTGTTACCTACGAATACACTAAATTTTGGCATACTTATACCTAAAAATTGGAGACTATTATTCAAAATCCGGAATGTTTCTTGGTGGTTAAAATAAAACTCATTCAATGACGGATACATCAAAATACTTAGACAATTCTAAAAGTTCATTTTAATTGTAGTAGCAGCTATAGATGGGATAACGCACTCATTTTCAACCAACAGTCCATATTCAGTTTGACGTAGCAGTTTTGTAGGAGAGTTCACAACTTCCATTGTCATTTGTATTGAAAGTGAACCTAACAAGCTTACTTTACATACTAATTTGGGAATTGTCACTTATGTTCTTGTTTCACAATACTGGTATTTTGCCAAAACGTATTCGTAGGTAACATTTGGTACATGAAAATTACCTACGAATACCGTACATGGAATTTGTGAGATTTTTTCAATAATGACACAAAACAAGCCTATGAGACGTTCATAATAGTTAAAATAACTGTTTCTCCACTCATCTACATCAAAATTCTTTACTAATATATTGAATTGTTGAAAATGCACTGCTATATTAATGTATTCGTAGGTAACCTTTATTTTTGACCACGCCATTTTTGTCATCACATCGCATCCTTTGGTACTTTTATGAAGTATCGGACCGCTACAAAAGCAATACATTTAAGAATGGTGTTCACCTGGCTTTCCATACAGCAAATACTACACTATATATCCTATTTATTCCCTTTAATTTTTAAGTTTTAAGCATTTTGGATTCGTAGGTAACAATTAAATTTACCACTGGAAAAAATTATCCTAAAAATCAATGCATTACACATGATCAATAAAACTAAGAGAATATTTTCCTGATACATATGGTAACTTGAAAAACAGCATTTAATTCACAATTAATGCTGTTTTAAATTTTTTTCAACCTACTTTCTGCAAAAATAAATATTTTCCACGTTAAAAATAGCCTAAAATGGCATGTAAATTGCTTCTAGAATTTTATTTTCTCTAAGAAGGGGGGTGAATTATATATGGCCTGAAAGGTTTTTTCAAGGCGGATAAAATAAACACAATTACAAAGTTACCAATATTTACACTTTTCGTTTATAAAGTGGAACATGAAATACACACAGTTTTTGGATTCGACCATATATGTATTGCAATGCATTGAAGCTCATTGAATTGACTATACAGTGCATTATAAGATTTCTCTATTACTTGTCCTTGTACCAACTGAAGTGTTATTATTTATGAACAAAAGAAAAATCAGTGAATATGAAAAGAAATTGTGGATGAAATCGTATAAATTGGTATCTGTAGAATGGATTCCAATTGACTTTTAAGAAATATTTGATCGAGATGAACACTGTAACTCAGTATAGAAGCAAATTCCTTCATTATAAGTTTTGTTCATTTAAAAGTATATAGCACCTTCTTCATATATCAAAGAGTCAAATTATTGAATTACATACAGTTATAAATGTATCATGAAATCAATTATGGTACCATTTTGCACGAAATTCTATATTAACACCCCATATGACATTTGTTCTATCATGTATATCCACTTTTTGGATTTTTTTTCGACGAATACAGTCCCTAAAAACGTCTCGCTCGGCTGAATGTCATGTTTGCCGCAAGCTTTTACCTACTTACACCTATCAGAATATCAAAAATTTTGGCGTACATATTGAAAAGAGTCTCTAGTTTATACATGGAACTTTACTAGTGATTTCACGTCCATTATCAAGGTCAAAATGACGCCTTAAGACTACTTCGAAAAAGTTGACCATTTTTTGCCGAAACCTCATAATTTCATGATGTTCGAACAATTCGACTGGTTTCAAATTTTGACAGATTGTAGGCTTGATACTTCTTATTGAATTACAAACAATATTCTATAAATATGCCGAGTTAATTTTGAATGATAATGTAACAAACCCGCGTTGTTTTGCCC
Source organism: Ophiothrix spiculata (assembly GCA_000969725.1). NCBI lineage: Eukaryota > Metazoa > Echinodermata > Ophiuroidea > Amphilepidida > Ophiotrichidae > Ophiothrix > Ophiothrix spiculata. The sequence goes on along the minus strand of JXSR01S014247.1, from coordinate 10,859 downwards.
GAAAATCCGGACGTGAATTACGACTCTGAGTTCGACCTGTTTTAGCTGTGAATTGCCTGTTTTAAGTATCTACATTATCTACATTTTGTCTGATATACGCATTCGCATAATTTACTTACAAATTGAGCATTCCAATGAGACAAATTGCAATTTTTATGTAAACAAAAGAAAAATACGACATTCTAATGTTTATGTTTTAGATTTTAGTTCACGATCTCAACGCTGCCTTGATAGCTCAGCGGTAGATCCCTCCAGGCCCGTAGCCAGGATTTTTTCAAGGGGGGTGCGGATTTTCAAAAAGTGGACCTTTTGGAGGAAACTTTTTCGTTTTGGTCGACCCTAAAGTAATTTTAGTGGTTTTGACAAAGTGACAAGCAAAAAAAAAAAAAAAAAAAAGGTTTTCAGCAGTTTTTCAAGCATTTCGTTTAGTATTTTGGTAAAAACGGCCTTCTATTTACATGTTTTGGTGCTTTAGGTCCTCTTTTGGTGGGTACTTATGGAATTTTTGTGGTCCTTTTTTGTAAATTGTCAAATTTGGGGGGGTGCGACGCCCCCACCGCACCCCCCCTGGCTACGGGCTTGGATCCCTCGCTTCGTAATGCATGACTAACCCCTGCCATAATCCATGGTTCGAGTCCCCGCAAAGGCAGTGGAAACTATTTATCTCTTTCATGATCAAAAATAGTTAGGATTCACATTTTCCTGAGCAGATGGATTCCCTTTACCCTTAAAATCATTTCTTTACAATGATAATTTACTGGAACTTTAACACTGGGAAAGAAATGCTATGCGTTTTAGGAAGGACACCCAAATTCCACTCGTCTTCAGTGTGTAACGCAGATTCGTCCCACCTCATAACACAATGCCTCATCTGATATACTATTCGCCCCCCCCCCCCCCGGCCCCCCTTTTTTCTTTTTTGTTTGTTTGTTGTTGTTTCAACCTCCATCACGTTTATATTAGAAGAAATTGACAATTGACAAATTGCTGCATTCTGCATACATTCTTTCAAAAATGCAGTATTGTTATTTTACATAAATTTACTTGTTTTGTGTACATACACTGAGTTCATACGAGGAAATGAAAAACACATTTTACTAAAATTACAATTACTTGAGATTACTTTGGTCAATTTTCAAGATTTATAAAGGACATAAACTGTTTTAATTCAAAATCATGGTTAATTGAAAAGCATTCCTCAAAGATTTGCATAAAATGGAGAAGTAAGGCATTGAAAGTGAATCAAATTCTTTCTGGGACATCCTGTACTTTCATCCATAGGGAATCATCTATATTAAAGTAGATTTCCCACATCTCCAGACTAAGTTTGCTGGAGAAGAGGTAACAAGGTTTGATTTGAGGGGCACATCCTTGAATGAAAATATCTTTTCTTTCACAATTTATATTTACTACTGTTGGGTTTAAAGTAAATACATGTTTAATGTTTTGATGAAAAAGGACAGCTATTGAGTTACAACAACTCTTTGCTCTTTTTAGAAAATGTAATCACACATGCTTGTTCGCTACTAAACATTTGGTCGTGACGTCAAAATGACGAGTGACCCCAAACAAAATAACGTCAACACCGAGTTGAGACCAAATAAAATTTCGCGCTAGATTGCACATGCTATTGAATTGCCATATACATTGGACCAAATGTTTGCTACCCGTTTATACTTTAAGTTCGATGGCAAACATTTGGTGATGTCACGACCAAATGTTTGGTAGGAAAAATTTGGTTTGGAGACCGAGTATGATTTCGCCTTTACCCTCTGATGAGCATCACATAATTTATGCATTTCAATCTGTCTTTTATCATAATGTCTGTAGGTGTCATTGGGAAAATCGTTTAAATTCATGGCCAATATAATTGAAAATTATGATAATTATGATCGAGGACTATACATACGACATAATAGTGTATACGTCTTTTTTCCTCAGTTATGATTATTAGGCCTATTGATAAATCACATGGGTCTTTTTAAAATATTAGCCTATAATAGCAAAAAAGCAATTTGCAACATTATATTATTAGTCATGTTAGTAGGGCCTATAAAAGCAAAAAAGCAATTTGCAAACTAAAATCATCCAGTAGACTTTTGCTTATTCATTAAAAAGTTGTTTTCACAGAGAAAAGGAGAAAAAAGACGACATTTGCATATATGCCAAACAAGCCAGTTTTTCTGAATGGCTGTAATGATTACTGGGTTTAAAATTCATCTCCTCTCCCGGACAATGGTTGTACCAGTATAAATCTTCACTTTTATTGTTGTTGAATTGGAGAATAATTTGAAAACAAACTGTTATATTACAACCCCCTAGACCTAATAGTAACAATTTATGAATTTAATACAAATTGGTCACTTAATTAACATATTTTGCATCAAACTCCCAGCTGGTACAAATTTTGTTCTATAGTCACCCATATTAAAATCATGAAGTTTCATATGGTATACTAATTATAAACTACCGATTTTTGCACCAATTATGCAGATTTGGTACTTAATTTAGCATTAGCATATTTGACAATTAAATCATGTTATATCATAAATTATTATAACAATAAAAGGCATATGCTTTCAGTGATAAGCAGAAAGAATTAAACTAACCAAAATGGAACATAAATCATTCCCCTACATAAACCACACAATTTATAGGCCTTTACAAAACATCACTTCTTGACTTGAGACAAACAAATTAGCAACGGGATTTCGAACCATGGATAAACACCTTTATTCATGCAAGTTGATTAATATCAAACAGGGTATCAAACTTAAAGTATGGACTGATAGAGTAAAGAACAAGATACACTGTAACATCTAGGAAACGGATGCATATGCACTTTTATTACCAATCATTTATACACAAATATTAACATTTTATATGACACAAGCATATTGCACTATTCCAATATATGTATAACGCTACACTGGCAAATTATATTCAACTTCACTTCCATACATGATATATTAAAAACAAAATATAAATGTTATCACATAAAGGACTGACATACTCTCTCCAAAGAGGTAAATTTGTCTACATTGTAGGCACAAAATGCAGAAAGGGAATTTGCTAGAATGGATGTTCTTGGAACAATATATAGATCATTTAGTGGCACACTTTAAGGTGTCATAATTTTCAAATCAAATTTAAAGCAGCACACACTTGGGTATGGAATAATCTTCATACAATCCAGATTTCTTTAATATGTGTACCGCCACGGCAAAAGGGTCCAGTTGTCGACTCCTACATGTTGCTCATTGTAGCATATCTGATGTATACAAATACCATACATTAGATATGCTACAAGGAACAACATGTACGAGCCGACAACTGGACCCTTTTGCCGCGGCGGTACACATATGGACTCCTGGCCATTACTGGGGCACAAATTTAAATTCCAATACATACATGCATTTATGCATGACATAAAGCTAACATGGATAAAATCATGGTTAAACTAAAGCCTCCATTTCTTTGTTTTACAAAATCAAAATTCAATTTTCTATAGATCTTGTTTCTGAGATTTTCGGTTTTACACACAATTATGCATATAAACACCATCTAATACTTGCATGTTTACAAATCAAATTTTAGCTTTTCGACAAACTTCACTTACAGTCTGGTCCAAGATCGGTCTTACTAAAATGGTGCAGTCGTAGTCATGAGGGACGGGAAGTGAAAAGACAACCGAGAGGAGTTGGCTAGGATGGTAAAAGTTACTTTCAAGTTTGAGGATTACTTAAAGATTGATTTTAGACATTTAAATATTTGATCATTTCTGCTAATTTTAAGGTTCTTGTTTTAGCATTACATGATTTTCAATTTTCCATGCAACACTTCCCATTTCCATAATTTTTGTCATTTTCTGTATCACAGAAAAATTGAGGCCTTAGTTTTAACCAAAGAAAGAACACACATATGTTTAGATAATCTTGGAAGACTAATGCAAAGCATTAGCAACATAATTTTTCCATGTGTTTATATTCAGCATTTTTTTCCAACTACAGAATTACACAACTAAACTTGACTTATATGGAGCATTTTGCAGGATTCAATAGCTCCATGTGCCATATTTGGTAAAATACATGGCCAAGCACCCAAGATGAGACCACAATACCATGTACTAACATGAACGTAATCTATGAGATATCCTGGATTCAGAATTCTTTTGATGTTTGCACCAACATTCTATACATAAAAGTATTATATGTATAATCATACATTTATACAGAGTCATCACTTCAGTGCCATGTCAGTAGCAATCACAGCAGACCATCATTCCAAATTGTCATGAACCAATCATAACAGGCTTTATAAAGATACAAACTTTTTGAAAATTCCTGAGTTGCATTTTCCTACTTTTCTGAAACACTTTTATACAGTTGTCAACAATTAAACGTTGCTTCTTAAAATCAAAAATAAGAGACTGCTACAAGTTGCAATTTATATACTAGCTTGAACAAATTTTATAAGGAAATAGGATTTAAATTATTTTGAATTGGTGTCCTTAGTTTAAATGTTATCACATAAAGGACTGACATACTCTCTCCAAAGAGGTAAATTTGTCTACATTGTAGGCACAAAATGCAGAAAGGGAATTTGCTAGAATTATAAAAGAGGCCAATAGTCTCAAATGATCAGGATCAATATACTATATATATATTTGTAGAGATGACACTGAATTAAAATATGGCCCCAATTAGCATAACATGTAACGTAATATGTGGACAAAAACGAGGACACACAATGAAGAATGCTGCACACCTTGTACTAGTCCATCTAGATGGACCTCGCTTGTAAGATGGACTATCCTTGTACCTGATTAAGCTTAACACACATCAAGGACAATGTCAGGATTTATCAATATTTGAGCAGGATTATTCTTTGTGTGTCCTCGATAATTGGAGCCACTGATCATGTGATCAGCGAAGAAACGTTAACCAGTGACTATTGAGAAATAGTAATCAATTGAGCTATGAAGTATATGGGGATAAAGTGTCAGAGGCCTGGTGGTACCATGATTACCTTAAAAAAGAAAGGAATGATACCAATAACTGGTTACAGAGTCTCCAGTTTCTTGTTGTGTCAAGTGTTTCAGATACTTTACAGCTCTCCAATTGAAGAGTCAAATGCAAAAAAATTCTGAAGTTAAGTATTACTGCTAACCTAAACAAGGATGGGAACAATGTGATATAACTACATCACTGTAATTTGCATAATTGGTGCATATTAAGCTTGTTGCTTTCAAAAAAAGCAGATTTGTTTGACCTTACAACTTGGCTTACAGTAATTGATTATCAACTTGTTACACAAATCAAAGATAGCGAGGTTGAGACTGCACCACTTGAAGACAAAATTCACATCACAACAATGTGTCAACTATTAGAGACTCAAATAACCAGCCGTAACTTTTATCACTTGGTTCATATGAATCCTTGGATCCTATTGGAGAAAAGACTGTGTAATGAGCTGTACCACGTGAATCAAAAAAATTGTGCACGGATTAAAACTGATCTTGACCTTGATAAAAGCACCAAATCATAAATTTCTTATTGTTGTAGTAAAGCGGATTTAATAAGCTTTCAAATGCAGAAAAATAATAGAAATCGGATAAAAGATAAAAAAGATATGACCAATTTTGTAAGTACGTCTCTTTTTCTTCCATTCCGATGGGATTAACACAGTTATGCAAGATATTACATATCACAATTACGGGTTATAACTTAATGATTAAAGCTGAGACGTACTTACAAAATTGGTCATATCTTTTTTATTTTTCATCCGATTTCTATCATTTTTTCTGTATTTAAAAGCTTATTAAGTCTGCATTACTACAATAACAAGCATTTATGATTTAGTGTTTTTATCAAAGTCAAAATCAGTTTTAATCCAGGCACAATTTTTTTTGATTCACATGGTATTACATGTTTTAAGAATAAACTTAAGTGTGTATAATTGAAATAAATATGTTTTATTTGAATCTGAAATATATCAAAAATGATGAGCAACTGACTTTTGTGCATTTGTGGTAGACAGTCACAATTAAGACCAAACATTTTGCCATGTAGAATTGGGCTTAATTGCAACAAATGAAACCTGTGCAAGCTCTCATTTATTCTTACCCTGGAAATGAACTAATAAATAATACAAAAACAAAGAGCAACAACGTCTTACATGTACAGAAGCTTGATTTTTGCGATCAATCACAAACTCAATGCAAAGGTGATAGTGAGTTTGTAATATTTGCCTATACAACATGATGTGATATGCATCATCAGCAAAAATCAGAATACCCCAAATAGATCACTTTCGTATGTCCCATAATGCATCTTTAAAAATACTGCTAAATGCACGAACCAAAGTTTTTGCGCATGGTGTCACCTGCGCACTTAGCAGTTAGGACCGCGCACGGTTTTCAGTGATCACTATGATCACTAATATTAGTGATATTTTTATACTGCCCTCTTTAGATTTTTCAAAAAAGGGATGAGATTGCAAAGTTCACAGTGCATAGAAAACAATGGAATCCATTATAAATATCATTATTTAACAAGATTTAAGTAACAAAATAGAGGTGTTTTGCAATATG
>JXSR01S014245.1:3910-15164 GCA_000969725.1 Ophiothrix spiculata | reverse complement strand
GTACATGCTAGATCTGAAGTGTGGCGGGCAATGAATTGCGTAGGTCGTACATGCTAGATCTGCAGTGTGTCGGGCAATGAATTGCGTAGGTACGTGCATGCTAAATCTGCAGTGTGGAGGGCATTGAATTGTGTAGGTCGCACATGCTAGATCTGCAGTGTGTCGGGCAATGAATTGCGTAGGTACGTGCATGCTAGATCTGAAGTGTGGCGGGCAATGAATTGCGTAGGTACGTACATGCTAGATCTGCATTGTCGCGGGCAATGAATTGCGTAGGTACGTACATGCTAGATCTGCAGTGTGGAGGGCATTGAATTGTGTAGGTCGCACATGCTAGATCTGTAGTGTGTCGGGCAATGAATTGCGTAGGTACGTACATGCTAGATCTGAAGTGTGGCGGGCAATGAATTGCGTAGGTCGTAAATGCTAGATCTGCAGTGTGTCGGGCAATGAATTGCGTAGGTACGTGCATGCTAAATCTGCATTGTCGTGGGCAATGAATTGCGTAGGTCGTACATCTAGATCTGCAGTGTGTCGGGCAATGAATTGCGTAGGTACGTACATGCTAGGTCTGCAGTGTGTCGGGCAATGAATTGCGTAGGTCGTACATGCTAGATCTGCAGTGTGTCGGGCAATGAATTGCGTAGGTACGTACATGCTAGGTCTGCAGTGTGTCGGGCAATGAATTGCGTAGGTACGTACACGCTAGATCTGCAGTGCGGCGGGCAATGAATTGCGTAGGTACGTACATGCTAGATCTGCATTGTCGCGGGCAATGAATTGCGTAGGAACGTACATGCTAGATTTGCAGTATGGCGGGCAATGAATTGCGTAGGTACGTACATGCTACGTCTGCAGTGTGGTGGGCAATGGATTGCGTAGGTACGTACATGCTACGTCTGCAGTGTGGCGGGCAATGAATTGCGTAGGTACGTACATGCTACGTCTGCAGTGTGGTGGGCAATGAATTGCGTAGGTACGTGCATGCTACGTCTGCAGTGTGGTGGGCAATGAATTGCGTAGGTACGTGCATGCTACGTCTGCAGTGTGGTGGGCAATGAATTGCGTAGGTACGTACATGCTACGTCTGCAGTGTGGCGGGCAATAAATTGCGTAGGTACGTACTTGCTAGATCTGCAGTGTGGCGGGCAATGAATTGTGTAGGTACGTGCATGCTAGATCTGCAGTGTGGCGGGCAATGAATTGCGTAGGTACATACATGCTAGATCTGCAGTGTGGCGGGCAATGAATTGCGTAGGTACGTACATGCTAGATCTGCAGTGTGGCGGGCAATGAATTGCGTAGGTACGTACAAGCTAGATCTGCAGTGTGGCGGGCAATGAATTGCGTAGGTACGTACTTGCTAGATCTGCAGTGTGGTGGGCAATGAATTGTGTAGGTACGTGCATGCTAGATCTGCAGTGTGGCCGACGCAATGAGTTGAGTACTATATAAATGCTGATTCTGCAGAGTTGGCTGAGCATAAACTTCATCATGTGTTCTGAACTTTCTGTTCCAGAAATCTATACTACAACTACATCGAGTCGATATCAGATGGTGCGTTCAAGAAAATGGCTAACAATGCATCAGTGTAAGGACGTTGTTTTACCGAAATAAACATTTTTTCTATTTTCTATTTAATTGCTATAATCATAACTTGAGTCTCCAGTTTGGAATTGTTTTTCCTATATAAGGACACACATCACTAAATAAAGGCTTTTGGCCCGTACAGAGCTATGCGAAAGCAAGTGTTTGGTTGCCCTTTCTAAATTAAAAGCTTCAAAAATGGCGGGAACAAGGTTTTTTGATCAAATTTCTTTTGAATCATGTTCTGTGGGTCAAATGTAATCAGACTGGGTGAAGATCACTATAATATTGCTGTTTTTGTAAAATTCTAGGGCAGATTTTCAGTGTCTAGAGAAATTTTTAGCGATTTAGAGAAAATGAAATTTTGAGTATATCCTATTTTCGAGGCGACCTAGCAAAAAATTATCAAGGTTACCCTATATATTTTTTCACTTTGTGGGCTCTTCTAGACTATAATCTCAAAATAAATCCAAGAGTTGAAGTAACCAGTCGCTTTATAGCCAAGATATCCGCCATGATCTGGAGGCTGTTTTGCATAGGAATGAATAGGCGATTTATTGGTGGTGTGTGCTCATAAGAATAGACAGCTATTGAATACTCACTTTGTTTTTAGAAAATAGTTCTTTATTATATTTGCCTTTTAAAATTTAACGAAATCAATCCAACAGTTGTGTTATCAGTTAACGTAACGTGTAACGTAATATGTGGACAACGACGAGGTCGCATAATGAATAATTATACAACTCGAATATCGATAAATTCTGACATCGTCCTTGATGTGTATTACGCTTAATTGGGTACAAGCTGTGCAGCATTCTTTCAAAATGCGACCTCGTTTTTGTCCACATATTACGTTACACGTAACGCTATTGGGGCCATGTTTGAGCTTAATGTCACCTCTGTTACTCTGTGTGTTTACCACGATTTTATTGATTTTTACAGACACATAACAGCCGACTTACTGCAACAAATACCGCCAACTGACGCTAGATTGTAAGTACTATGTAACTTTCCTGGTAATACTATTAGAAGATTTTTAACAACGTCTCACATCAAGTGTTAAACAAATTCAGTGTTGTAGTCCTCGAGGCCAGGCCTTGGCCTCGAGGAGTCGTTAAGGACATTTTATGAAGTCCTTGGTCCTCGGACATGAAGTCCTTGGCCTCGCACCGAGGACAGGCAAAATTGTTTGTCTTTATTGATAAATAATAATTCAAATTAAAAGAAAAGGAAAATAAAAAATGATCATTAGGTGGAAATTAGGAGTACCGGGGGATACTCAAAATTGTTTTGGGAAGTAAGTGCCGCGCGAGACATCTTTTGGTTAAAAATATGATCTATGGAACTGATTGTTTTTTCCGAATTGAGGTCTCATAAAATTCCAATAAAAATACGACTCTTGGAGCTGAAAATTGCTCAAAATTTGGTTGAAACTATATAAAACACAGTTTTGAGTAATTTTCTTTGAAAATCGGAGACTTTAGAACGGAAGTATTTTTGAAAAGGGTCTTGAACGCGGCACATACCTGTACCATCCATCATTGTAAGTGACCCCTCGGATTACCATGGTCTCTTTCTTCCCCTGTACAAAAGAAACGGGACTATTGGTTGGTTTCCTTTTCTTGTTTCATTTTTCAGTGTAGCACTTCTACCTTCAAAATTGCAGTCTGGATTTTATTTTGGTCTACATGTAAAACTAGACTAATTGCTTATCATAAAGTGGAGTGTTAACTTTGTTTCTCATCTATATAATAATAATACGCAATATCTGTCTGTGTATTTGTCTGTCTGGCCATCTATTTTCTCGGAGATGTTAGGTTGCACGTTTATTACACTCGGTGAGTGGATGTAACTTGTTCTGAGGAAGATCGAGTTTGCGTTCGTTAAACCATCCGAGTTCAAGGTCAAATGTGGGGTGCGTTTGTGTGTTTGGGTGTATGCACATAACTCAGAGAACGTGCATCGATCTTGACTTGGCGAAAGTGGTCTAGTCAAGGTTATCCAAGGTCAAAAGGTAATTTTCAAGGTCAAACCCAAAAATGTTTAAAAATTTAATCCATCTCATTCGAGGTCATTTCAAAGTCATGCCATAACTCATGAACCCTTTACCTCGCATATACCAAACCTTGACCATGAATAACCATTACCTGAAGGTCAGACAAGGTCAAACGTTTATCATGGTTATTTTCAAGGTCAAACCTAAAAAGTTCATCTATGTCACCCGAGGTCATTTCAAGGTCACTGCTGAAACTCATGAACCCTTGACCCCACATTGACTAAACTTTAACCACGAATAGCTCTTTACTTAAGGTCAAGGTCAGCCAAGGTCAAAATTGCATTTAATGTCAAATACCAAGATTGAGCATGAGTTTGTTTATAGTGCCGATACCCGCTAGTGAATAATAAACTAGTTGCTTTATAAAAGTCCTTGGTCCTCGGCCTTGGTTTCGGAGACCCAAGTCCTTGGCCTCGTACACCAAGTCATTGGCCTTGGTCTCGGCCACCAGGTCCTCGACTACAACACTGACAGAAATGGTCAACTAATTTCAATTTCTAAACAAAAAAATTTATACAAAGCTTACATTACATCAGTTTTTAGTAATTTATAATAGCTTTTTCCCTTCTCCTCTCTTTATTTTACATTTTCACTCGTTTCTGTCTTTCTATTTTTAATTTATCGGTACTTCTTGTGGGGTGGGTGTATGTATGTGTGTTGGGGGGGGGGGGGTGGTTCCCCCATTGCTCACATATGGAGCCGTCCCTCTATCACTGTTTTAGCTAAAGCTTCAAAGAAACAATAGTTTAATAAAATTAAGTTATTATATGTCAATTTTGAAACACCTCAGTGATGACTTCATGTATGATTTGCTACAGGATTCTTGAAGGACGATATTTCGACATCAGTATTCAAGTCGATTACAATGTTGCACAGATTTTAAAGTATACTGGATTCAGTTGCAACGATCAATTTTCATGCAGCATCTGTCCAATAGGTTATTACGGAAATTTGCAGGACCCTGTCTGCCAACCCTGTCCAAGTGGTGAGTGATTAGTTTCTTCAGTCAGTTTAAACAATAATGCAGTATAGGCTGATTCCACAGAAATGAAACTTTTCTTGACTTCAAGAATAAAACAGCTTTTTTAATTGACCAAACCATGATACAAGCATGTATTCAGTCACACGTTTGTTACTTGGTATTTCCCAAACAGGAATTTTGAAGTTTTTTCTATCTGTGCATGAATAAGCACATGATTTATTTCAAACATTACCAAAAGGTTTCACCCAAATATCACAAACCTAGCCAATAGTTACAAAAAACAAAAACAATGCATTTTAAGCAAAAGAGATTTTTGGAAACGTTACCAAACAAAACATGGCATTTTATGAAATACTGACGAATGAATTTTCTACCACTTTTATGATATTTTTCGGAAGTCATTGAGAGAAGGAAATATATCAATGCCATTTTACAACCGTTACCGAAAGTTAAAATTTTCACTTCTTAATCACAAGGCAATGAAAGTTACCATCATGACCAGTTTTACCAAAACTCCTTTTTTACTTTTGTAATCTCGAATATTTCAACTTACTTTAAAATTCACCAACAGTTGACCACCCGAAGCAGGCGGTTCTGGGTGGTTATCACTAGATATAGGACAAAGAGGCGGTTCTGGATGGTTAAGCCCCGGTTGAGTTTGAAAAATCGTGTTTAAAGAATTATAGTAAACCCGTTTCAAGTGTAGGTTGTACCAATGCTTTTTACTATGTTATTGTCATTCAGGTGGGTTTTATCAAGATGAGCGAGGTCGAGTAGCAAGCAATCCAGGCGGGATGATGTGCAAAACATGCAATCCTGGAACATTTGTCCCGCCCTACACGGCTCCTGGTACGTCTACGGCTGATTGTCAGGTGTGTCCAACTGGGACCAACAAAAGCATTGAAGCTGGTTTCCGTGCATGTCCTTGTTTACATGGGTATTATAGAAAAGATCGATTTGGGCCTTGTGAAATATGTCCTACTACAGGAGTAAAGTGTTTGAACGAATATCAACAAGTAGAGCCGGGTTTTCATTGGGTGTTTGCTCATGATCAAGTTAAACCTGAAGCCTGCGAAATTGTGAAGCTGGATGATTATCAATGTTTTACGTCAAACCTAGTAAATGACCATGCGCATTACAATAAAGAATGTATCACATTTGAAGGCAAAATACCTTTTCCGATGGAGTGTCCTGGCGGTGAAGACTCGTGTCCTGTGAAGGATAACGCCGTCAATGTTTCCTGTGCTGATGGTTATGAAGGCTTCCTGTGCTCGCAGTGTTCATACAATTATTATTCTTGGTTTGACGGTTGCTATAAGTGCCCCGATGGTTGGTTCTTCGCATTAGAGTGTTTGGTTGTTCTAGGCATAGCCCTCCTATTTATTGCAATTGGAGTATGGGATTATCGCCAAAGAGAAGAAAACAAAAGGACTGTGGTTGATATACTGATTTCCAGAGCAAAAATTACCCTTAATTATTATCAAGTAGTCGGGGCAATATTTTCATCACTTCATAGCATTAAATGGCCAGAAAAAATGCCAAGCTTTGGGACAATTTTTCGGCTTCTTGAGCTCAATATCTTTAAACTAGTTGCCAAACCAAAATGCTATATTACCAATTTCCAGTTGAACGTTTACAGAGAGTTTGTCATCGGTATGTCCTTTGTTACTCTTGTTCAAATTCTTGCTGTTACTATGATTGCTGTTTACACTCTCTGGAGTAAGTTTTGTGCCAAACGAAATGCACAGGTAAACCAATTTAAGGTACGACAATTTCGTCACCGATGTTACCTTGTTGTCATTTCGCTATTGTTCATTACATACTTGAGCATTGTGAATACCATAATGGCTCTTCTTCCACCTGCATGTAAGATGCTAAGTTTAGCTGAAGGAGACGAGTGCAGTGTTCATCGTTTACGAGATGATTTATCGATAAATTGCAAAACTGAAAAACACAAGCAATACATATATGCTGCTTACGCATCCGTTGTCTACGTAGTAGTTTTTCCTTTGAGTCTTTGGGTCCTTTTACGAAATCATTCAAAAGTCAGAAAATGGAATAGCAGCCTCCAGAACTCGTGTAATGGTAGCGAAGTTGACAATGACACCGAGATGTCTGACCTTGAAAGTGACTGTAGCGAGACAAGTAACATTAGTGATGCAGCAAGCGATCATGATGTTGCCATGTCTTTACCAAGAAATGATCAAGATAGCGAATTGGTCAGTCTTGGTGACCTGGATCAGAGCCAAACAACAGAAAGTGTTGCATATACAGATAATCAGCACCAACTTACAAACGATCAACCATCGAATATAGAAATTCAAAATATCCCATCTAATTCAAACTTGGTTGATGGAATACAAGCTATAGGAGGTCTTTTGATAACCAAAAGTACACAATATCCATTTTATTTGCGATTTTTATGTGAAAATTACAAGGAAGAATTTTGGTATTGGGAGATTTTAGAGTTAATTCGTAAAGTTCTACAGACAACTTTGGTCGTATTATTTGGTTCTCATGATCCTTTGACGCTGGGAATCACAATTGCATTTGCAGTGGTTTTCCTGACAAGTCACGCGTATTTCAAACCCATAAAAGACAGATTTGAACATTGGCTGCAAATGGTTTCTTTGGCAGCCATTTTCTTCAATCTTTTGTTGGCTTCCATGTTGTTAATACCATCACCTGACGATGCAACCAGTGGGCGTGATGTGACAATGGCCGTGTTTCTGGTATTGGTGAACGCCATGGTAATTACAATGGCCCTTGGTGAGTAACCTATTAATATTATTAGTCTAGACCAACGCCACATAATATATAAAAATCATGTTCTTCTGAATTGCACACGCATAATTTCAATAACTGAAAGTTAAATCAGTGGAGTGTATTTTGACATGATATGGATGTACACCGCCCTGGAAGCTTCTCCCGATTTTTCCCTACACTACCTAATTTGCCCAATATTCTACTGGCAACCTCGTGAAGCTTGCCCTAGGAATGCCCGGGGCTAACGGGGGGCTTGCTTTTCACTATATGGGCTGAACTGGGGGGCTGAATTGTCACATGATTTTTATATACAGAGCAAGAAATTACCATCTACTACTTCTTAGTCAAAGTAGTACCCGGGTATGGTACTTAAATCACGGCTACCTCATATCATTTGTCTAGTGTAAAGTGAACAGTTGTTTATTATCGAAACTTCTGCAAAGAAAGGTCCAAAATTTGAATTATTGATGTTGCATTTAAGCTCATTTATTTTGTTTGAGATCATAATATTACACCTCAGCCATCATAATAAGCTAATATGTGGATCGTCATATCGAAAGGTACATTAATACCGGCATAGTACATTACGAGATACGGGCCATTGAAGCTAAGCATAGTCAAACATCACGTCCAAGGTCGAATTTCTAATTTCTTCAGAAAGGTTATCATTGAAGTGTATTCTATCATATTAATCAGGTTCCAACATCCAAAGCATAAGAAAAATGTATTAAAAACCAAGCTAAAAATCCTCTCTCCATTCAAGATTTACTAAGTACAAAAACTTTAAACTCGGTTTTCTTAGAACTATAGTTTTCCGAATCAGCCCGATGTCTTTTACCAATTTGGGTGTAACTTCGCAACCGAACATCCAATAACCAAAATCAAGGTGTCATTTTAAAGCTTAAAATCTCAGCTTTCAGATGAGACCAAAAAATCTATTTTGATCTTGCCGACCTTAAGGTACCTTTCGATATGACGGGTCACATATTATTTCCCGGTATTATTTGATTAACATAAGCCCATCATTCTGGCATCATTCATAGTCAGTCCTCAAAATATTGCCCCTGGGCCCGTTTTGATGCTTTGTTCTATGCATAGTTATTTGCTGATGCGTCAAATGCGTGTCAATAGCCTTCACAATTAGTCTCTTTGCAGCCGAGAAGTCTGAGCCCAGCATTACGTTAGAATCATATCAACTTAAAAGTATGCGGTAAACATAAAGGTCACATTAATATTACGATCACAGCTTTAACACATGGATAGATCCGCAATGGGCCGACTTCACCCGTATAGACCACGCTGTAACAAGCCGAAAAATGCCGAGTCGACATATTATTTTTGATGTAATTATCCTCAAATTCCATCCTATGCAACATAAAATTAAGCGTCTTATTTGACAAAAGACATCGTGTTCTAAACAATATCCGAATTAAAAAATGTTGCATAGGACCGATTTCGAGATTTTTTAGGTTAATTTTGCCATAGAGAACTTAGAAAATGGCGAAAATATTGAAGTAAAGTTAATGAATATAAAATTCAACCTTTGAAAAGTGACATTATCTTTTCAGCTTCTTATCCATGAATTATTTTGTTTAAAGTTCTACAAACTTAATTCAGTCATTTTTTCAGTGAACTTGTAGACAAATGTTAAAGTTTTCATTTCAAGCAGTAGCTAAAATATATCAAGTCCAGCCTGACGTAGATTTTAGGTAAAACACAAACACCAAATTTGACCTCACTCAAGGAAAATAAACACTTGCAAAATCACACGAAAAGACACTTATATTTCCAAAAATTTAATTTTCTAAAAAATCATATATGTTTTCATAACCTTTATGCTTCTAAGTACAAGTTTGTTTTGAGATTCTATGCTACTTTGGCGAGTTTACATGCTTTTTAAACTAGGGCATCCGAACTCATGAATATTCATACGCATGACGAAAACGACCTTTCCTATCTTTTTCCATGCATAAAAAAATAAAATAAGCGACTTTTCAGCGTGCTGAGTTCTGACTGGCATGCAGTGATTATTATGCAATGAAAAGTAGTACGATTCATCAATGTCTACATTTTATTGATCTCGAGAATTACTTAACCAAATGCATATTTGTGATGGCTCACCCCGAAAGGGGGACTTTGCAGATGATATCAATTTTGATTTTTTTCGTTTCATCCGTTGCGGCATTGTCTAAGCTAAAAAATGACACAATGACTTATTGACATTGATGAAGGCGATCAAATTTTACAACAGAAAATCTGCTGGAAATTTTTATTATTGTCTCTATTTTTCGCGGCCTATTTTCACCTGTTTCTTGAAAAGTGTTCTGTCGCAAAGTCCCCCTATTCGAGGTGAGTCATCACATTTGATCTGATCCAGTATACGCCGTGGAAGTAGTGACGTCATATTTATGATAATAAGCCCAGCATGTGCGATCTGGTTCCAAACAAACGTGGTGGACATTTTTACCACACGTTAATTCTATGGGGAAAATGTTCTATTTTAGTTTCATTACTCTTGAATCCAACTGAAGCAAAAGAGTCTTATAATAAACCAGAAGGTCGTCCCTTTCACTATTTTTCAGTTTGTGAACAAACAATCGATTGTAAAGATGGTCTGATTTTCATATGTACATACGTGTGTTGTGTTAATACGTGTGATCGGTGGAACCACTGCGGACATGATCATTTGTTTGGAACTAGATCGCACGTGTTGACCTAATTATCATAAATATGACGTCACTACTTCAACTGCGTATGGCTAGAATGTTGTCATAAATTCCAATTGATCAAGCATGCATAATTGATGCATTTAAGTCAAACTTCGCAGCTCACTTGTTCAGTGTAGTAAGCTATGCCAGGGTGCTGTGACCATATTTGGTAGTCATTAAAAGCTGATATATACGCGCAGTCTTTTGTTATAAACAGCTGATTAAGGTTGCATACGCGCAGTCTTTTGTTATAAACAGCTGATTAAGGTTGCATACGCGAAGTCTTTTGTTAAACAGCTGATCAAGGTAACATTTAGTACATATGCCAGAGCAGCCATGCGTAGACTCCTTGCGCAGAGGAATCTTTGTGCCAAGTTGGACGATAACACAATAACCAGAATGTTAAGTTCGTGTTGTCGTAACTGGTTGCGTACGAACTCGAACTTGTAACTTACAGTTTGATTGCCCCGGTGTACTTGAAATCTTTAAGCTTACTGCTTACTCAGCCGATTTCAAATGGAAATTTCACTCTTTGTGTCGGTGAGCTTATAGTACCATCAGCCAAAAGTTGTTCAGAATTAGTGTATCTAATGATTTATGGGTCTGGTTCTATTTATTTTTCACTTTTATTGCACTGAAATTCAAGATAATTTTCGGAGAATTGTGTTTTCAAATGGTGCATACTAATGAGCTTGTACGTGATACATAATTAACCTTGTGACCTTGAATTGCTAATTTGCGCTGAAGCTTCATTTTTTCCGTTGGCAAGGTATACCAGATTCCTATCCCGAATCTATCTATTATCCCTGGCTATGCAATGACCACTGGAACATAATCGACCGGTATAAACTTCCATGATCAAGGGTTGTCAAAACTTGTTCATAATGGACCTGGGCGCAGGAAAGAATACTGGTTGCGGGATTAAGTTTCTTTACTTTAGAATAATTTATCTATCGCATATAGTTGTTTCAATTGAACCATCAATAATATGCATATTGCATATTGTCTATGGTATAGATGTTTGAGGAGTGATTAAGCCAGAATATCATGAGGTGCAATATGACCAGTGCTAATTTTTCTTTTATTCCCATTATTATATTTTTTGCATCAGCGTGTTTTTATATCTCTTGATTTTTATATATCTTTGATTCTTGT